>JAEMWC010001625.1:5000-67500 GCA_016490735.1 Pachyseris speciosa
CCTATAGGTCGCACCTTTCCTTCACCTTTGTCGAGCGGTATCAGACGATTAGCTAGAATAGCTTCGATGCTGCGAGGATCCACATACTCGGGGCATAGCCTTCTCGTCATAGTAGCAATAGCGGAACAGAGGTTTGTGCCTGACTTTTTGAAGGATTTACAAGCCATCATCCGCCGGAATCCATTAGAATCAACTCCTGAATGGGCCACCGGAACCTTTCGTTTTTAGCGCTGCTTCCCTAACCATCTCAGTGTTTATTTGCTGGAAAATGAAGTCAGGCACTTGCTCCATTGGACCAAACGCAAGAGTTCCAAGTTGGGCTTCCTGTGCCTCTGGATGTTTTTCCCGTAGCTGTTTCATTACGTCATCAGTTAGAGGCAGGACTCCTCCTCCGTTCTCATCACTCAGATATCGCAGAGCCGAGTTAATTTGTCCTGACATGACAAGGTTAGCAAAGACCCTGGCACTATCCGGCTCATTCTTTCTGTGGGAGCTGATTAGGCGCCTTTGGATAACGCGGCCTTCGCGTAGAAGAGAGTTGATTTCACCTTTATTCCATTGATCGAGTCGCTTGCACAAACATTCTTGGTGATCTTTTGCTTTTGACTTTTGACTAGGCTTTTGGAGGCCAACTGCTAAGAGAACAATGGCAGCTTTCAGGGCGATGTGTTGCAATGGCGATCCATTATTCCAATCGTTGATATGTTCAGTAAATTTGTCGATGAATTCCCTCCCTACCTTCCCATAGGGGACAAGAAAGGTATTTTTCCGCCACTTGACAATCTCATCGTAGGCATCATCTATGGTCGACACATTCACTGTTATTGGTCTCCCCTCGGGATCTTGGCCCCAAAGCACACTCGATGGAAGAAAAAGATGTTTATATTCAGGTAGCTTTCCTGGTATTGCAGCCTCATTGTTGTTACCTGATATGGTTGGCTGATTTAATTGTTCAGACGTCTTAGCAGTAATTAATCCTCCATTGTTTTCCCAATGAATAGGAGCCTGTCTCTGGGGACGTTGCACGGCCTGTTCTTGATATTTCGTATGCAAAACACCAGCCTGATCGAAGGAAATATGCAAATCTAACTCCGTAGGTTTGTCTGCATTCTCGTTTCCCTCGTTTAATAAATTTTCAAGCCCACTTTTAGATTCAGGATGTATTGGAGCTTCTATACCTGCAAACACACCATCACTTGAATTATTCTGTAGTTGCTAGAATACAGGGCCACTTATTTACATACCACTGAATAACAATAGTTTCCATTGTTATTTGCTTCGTTCTATAAAAGCCTCTAGCACATGTTAATGAGGTGGATCAAAGTGGCCCTGTATTCTGTAGTTGCTCCGTTTGGGTTTATCCGCCCAAAATCTTCGCGACCACGCGGCAAAAGCCGACAGAAATTTAGAGAGTACTTCATACAGATAGGGAACTCTCAGCGAACAAGCCCGATATAGTGATCAAGGACCATGCCAACCTGTGTTGCAAACTTATAGATGTAGCAGTACCGTCCGACCGAAACACCCCAACGAAAGTCATTGATAATTATGCGCATAGGTTTTACTAACCATTTTCACTGATTCCAGCGAATTGTGTTTCACCGAACTCCAATCAGAGCTGGATCTTTACTACGTTTTTTAGCAAAACATTCCCAATAACAATTTTAGAGGCATGAAATCTCGCAACTTTTAGCCGAGATCAGGTACTAGGGGCTAAGGCCTTAACGAAGAATGAATTTTTCAACAGACTAAAATAAAAATACTGATGAAATAAAATTTTATTATTCGGCCCTATTATTCAAATCTTTGCCAAGCGATCAAACTTGCAGAAATTCAAATTTATCGAAGAAATTACACGTCAGCCGTTGCCATTTTGTTTACTCGGTATCTGGAACGTAGAGATTGGAAGATGGGTTTAAATACAAAGATTTCGTTTTCGCACTCAACTCACGCAGTCGATCAGGTTGAATTTTCCTAGCACTTAATTGTAAGTTCTCCGCCTATTGGTACGTTTTATTGAATACAAAAAATATGTTTACCATATGTTTTGCGCTCGAATTACTGACCATTTTTACTGCTTTCACCAGTTTGTTCGCAGTCTGTTGAACCAGCCTTTCAATCAACCAAATCCAAACAGAGAACTTAATAACCAGTAAGAACAGCATCTGTGAAAGGAAAAGCAAACGAAATATCAACAAACAAAATGATTAAGATCGTCATGTTTACAATTATTTTGGATTCGGAGTTAACGCAAATTATTCTTGTATATAATTTATAATAGTACTTCTCAGTTTCGCTAGAACTTAAAGGTCGAATTTTGCCAAAATTTGAAGCGCTTGTACAAGCTTCCAGTAGCCACCGTCCCCATCTTCTAAAAAGGAAATCATTTTAGACGCATGTGCTTCCTGTAGAATAATCTAATAAAAACGAAAATTAACAAAATAAGAGAACCTCTATATAAGATTACTCTATAGCCTTTGATAAATATACTAGCCTGGTCAAGATTGATTCTTTACAATACCGTACCATACAGTTCAGGAATATCTCGATTTTAAAGCTCAACAGCCCAACCAAAATGAGTGCAATGAGTCGCGATTAAGACATGGGACGTTCAGGTATATAAAAGCGTTCTTCCCTGAATATTTTATTGACTGGATGTTCTACAAACTCGAAATGTAACTGAAACGTTTTGTTTTAGTTCATTCAAGTACGAGAAGTAGAAAAAAAGGAGTCAAATCAGTTATAAATCTCTAGCAGATCACTCGTTGCATGAAGCATTTGTCACGCTCGAAACGTAACTGAAACGTTTTAATTTATTCAAGCGGGGGAAGTAGAAAGAATTATTCACAAAACATTTATGAAGTGATTCGTTGATTTGCGGGACATCTGATAAAATCGATTTTGCATACGACCTACCTACTTTTTGCGAAAACCATTACTTAACCCTTTAGTCCCTAAGAGTGACTTATAGATTTTACTCTGTCTAATGCCAGACGATTTTAAACGTCAAAGGGAGACCCCTAAGGGGTTAAAGGGTTAAAAAACTATCTCCCTTAACCCTTTAGACCCTAAGAGTGACTTATAGATTTTAACTCTGTCTAACGCCAGACGATTTTACTCGTCAAAGGGAGATCTAGACCTCTTAGGGGTTAAATTTTGTTTTCAATTGTTTATCACGGCTGACATATCTAACAGAGGTCTGATGGCATTTTAGTCCTCTTTTATTCCAATCTATGACAACATCAGATGAAATGATTTGCAGTAACGAGCTTCAAAAATCAGAATTGCACAAGAAATCCCTTTAGATAATCTTTTAGTGTACTAATAATTCATTACCCGCTTTATATGACATAGCCAGTTTTGCGAAGAAAACACATCATGAGAATAAAAACCCAACACTGAAAGCAAAATAGCATAACCGGTCTCAGGAACTGATGTAAATACCCAACGCCCTTGGTATGTTTTGTTTCAACGTTGTGATTTACTCAAACCATTTTTATCTAAATATTTATTGGAAAGGAAGCGAAGTGAAACAGTTCTTGACGTTAACGTTCTTGCTGATTCGAGGAAATGCGATCAAACACGCGTTGTTACACATTGGCGTTCTTGGCGCATTGACGTTTGAAGCAATGACTTGTCTCGAATGCCAGGACCTTTTGAAGAGGAGAGTTTATTCTCTTCAATGGTGAATAAGATGATACCTTTCTGTGTGGGACAGGAAAGCAGGGTGATCGGGATGTTCGACCAATCTGGTGAGAATAGTTCACCTTCGTGGGTAATAAATATTCAGACAGGCGAGGAGCAGCGAGCTGTTTGAGATTTTACTCCGATCACAGGCGGACCATCCTATGAATGTGTTGACATGTGAAAACTACGGAAATACAAAGAAATGTATGGCGGTTACGAATAAGACACTGAATTATATAATTTTGAACGCATCTTGGTCTGGAAATCTCAATAAAGTGAAATCAAATGTTAATACACTGAGGGGTAGCGTTTTTTGCCTCCTCGGACCGTTTAAAACGCTCTTTTACTGAATCACTCTCGACCGTTGACAGACAATTAAATCAAGGAGTTCCTCAAGGTTCATGTTTAGGGCCGTTACTGTTTACTTTGCTTGCCAATAAACAGTTTGAAGTTGTCAAGAGACACTTGCCTAGTGTTCATGCTTATGCGGATGACAAGCAGCTGTATTTAGCGTTTAAACCTGGCTGTGCCTCGGGTACCTAGAATGCCGTTGTGCTATGGAACGGTGTGTAAATGAGATAAAGGCCAGGATGCTGTGTGACAAACTGATGATTAATGATGGCAAGACAGAATTAATAATAATAGGCACTCGTCAGCAACTATCCAAGGTTCATATTGACTCGCTTGTAGTAGGGGACGCTCAAGGGTTGCCTGTTCAGTCGGTCAAGAACTTAGGGACATGGATAGATAGTAACATGAGTCTTCAAGTTAATATCAATAACATGTGTAAAGCGGCCTATTACTACATTACAAATGTAAGACGAATAAGAAAGTATTTAAGTAACCAAGCATCCCAGACACTAGTTCATGTCCTAATAATTGGGCGTATTGACTATTGTAATAGTATTCTGTATGGGTTACCAGCCAAACAAATAGCAAAGTCACAACGGCTCCAGAATTCCGCAGTAAGACTTATTTTTAGGATTCCAAGGTTTTATCACATTTCACCAATTTTGCGTACGCTTCATTGGCTCCCAGTAGAATTTAGGATTCAATTTAAGATACATATACATACATACATAACTATATTTTTCTTCGGATTTAGATATAGCATACATGACGCTAGTTTCTCCGAATGAGATAACAAATAACTAACTAACTAGCTAAATGAATAAATAAATACATCAAGTGAAATAATATAGGAACGTTACAACAGTAAGAGTGTTTCAATAAAATCATATCAATATAGCAATGCCCGGCCTTGGAAAATATGCCGCTTAACCCCGCGACGAAAACCAGCCAGCGTCTCCGATCGCCTGACATCATCGGGAAGCCTGTTCCACTCATGCGCGCCAAAATAATGAAAAGAATGGAGACCATACGTGGTTGTTTTCAAAGTAGGGAGTTCCAAAATAGCGTGGCACCTGAGCGAGTACGCCGACGTCCGCTCCTTAAGATGCGATCTCATATAAGACGGGGCAGCCCCATGCAAACACTTAAAAACAGTGATAAGCATGTTCTGAACCCTTCTCTGTTCCAGATTTACCATTTCCAGTTTCCGCAACATCTCATCATAACCGTTCTCCTTATCATTAAGCACTACCCTTAACGCTTGTTTATTTACGTGTTCTAGCTTATCCCTGTCCCTCGCACTACAAAAGTGCCATACGTCACTACAATAAGAAAAGACTGGTTGAATAAAAGCATTATAAAGCCTAAGCATAGTAGGCCCGCTAATTAGATTTCTGAAACGTTTGATAACCTGCAGCTGATTATTTACTTACTTAAGCGATTCATGGACAAGCTCCAGTATATCTACAAGAACTTATTAGCCAAAAGGAAGAAAACAGATACAATTTAAGATTGTGTGCAATGGGAATCATGCTTCAAACGCCAAGAACTTAAACTAAAAGACATTGGATGACTGCGCTTTTTTAGCTGCGGCACCGAAACTGTGGAATGGGTTACCATCACAGATACGAAATGAGCCCAATTTTAATAGGTTTTTATTAGGATTATTTTTCATATACTACGTATATATTATATTTTTATAGATCCATTGTTTTTTATAATATTTTTAGTTATTCTGGATAATTTATGTTGATAATTTAATCTCATGTAATGCGCATTTGATCATATATTACATGTATTTTGCGCAATATAAATATTTAATTATTATTATTATTATTATTATTATTATTATTATTATTATTATGACAGAAGAAAGCCACAAGGCATGCAAGTATTGCAAACCGCCGAAAAGCTCCGACCTCTTCCACTTCAAACAAGAATTAACGCAAAATTATGGAAAATCTCACCTAACTGACGACGGTTCCTGATCGATGAGAAGATTCCTCAACTCCTCGCTCGATTTGAGCTTCATCCTTCCAATAATTCCCGAGAAATTTGCTGCTAAAGCCTTAAGGCTGGTTTCCATATAATCGCAGACGATCGCGGATCGCAGATCGCAGATCGCAAAGAGTTCTGCGATCGTCTGCGATCATATGGAATCGTCTGCGATCGTCTGCGATCCTGCGATTACGATCTGCGATCAATTCCGATCCTGCAATTATTCTGCGATCTGCGATCGAAACCTATCCCAGCAACCCAATCTCCCGACAGTTAATGTAGACTGTCTACATTTACTGTCGGGAGATTGGGTTTATCCCATAATATTTGTAATTCCGACAACGAGCGTGTACATTTGACATTTCCGCTGACCGAAATGTATGGCTACAGTCCGCTCTGCGATCGTTTACGATCGTCTGCAATTATATGGAAACAGCTCTCTTTGAGATCGTCTGCGATCCGCGATCGTCTGCGATTGTCTGAGATCATATGAAAATCAGGCTTTAAATTCGGCTTTCTGGATAGGTTCCGGACAAATCTCGAAATCAAAGGAATTCGAGGCATGCGGGTCGTTTTCAAATTGGCCAATCAGAGTTTGGCAGCCAGTAACGGCTCAAAACAGATCTGATTGGCCAATTTGAAAACGACTCGCATGCCTCGAATTCTGTTGATTTCGAGATTTGTCCGGATCCTATACAGAAAGTCGAATTTACGGCTTTAACAGCGAATTTCTCGGGAATTATTGGAAGGATGAAGCTCAAATCGAGCGAGGAGTTGAGCAATCTTCTCATCGATCAGGAACCGTCGTCAGTTAGGTGAGCTTTTCCATAATTTGGCGTTAATTCTAGTTTGAAGTGGAAGAGGTGGGGGCTTTTCGGCGGTTACTTGCATGCCTTGTGGCTTTCTTCTGTCATAAAACCCAACGGTCGAGAGTGATTCAGTAAAAGAGCGTTTTAAACGACCCAGGGAGAAGAAAAAAACACTACCCCTCAGTGTATTAACATTATTTTGATTTCACTTTATTGAGATTTCCAGACCAAGATGCTTTCAAAATTATAATATATATTTAGGCAAGCCTAAAAGCGGAGCTCCAAAAGCATTCTTCTTCTACTGGCATTTACATATAGTCTGCTTTCATATCACCCATCTGACCTCACTCAAGGTACAGACCCAATGCTGTAAAACATAGTTTGGAAAGGTGATCTGAGCCGGTGGCACAGTGGACCCCCCGCGGATTTACACCCTCCAGTCCAGATCTGCTTGTGGATCAGATTTCGACCCCCTAGTCCAGAACTGCTAGCAGATATGAATCCCCTTTTACGGATTTGGATCCCCACCCCTCCTAAAAACAAGTGTTCTATTGAGTAAGGTAATGAAAATTCCTTTGCAAATTGAGTTTGAGATGTTAAAAAAGCAAAATAAAAATATTGAGACAGGTTTTTTAAAAATAATCTTTAATAATTTGTGTAAAAAAGAACCAGCAACGCTAGTTTGCATCTATACATTTTTAAAACAAAACATTTCTTAACATCTTAGAGCAATACACCTAAGGACAGGTCTGTTACCCAGTTCAGCTGTAGGCTACTTAGTTATGGTTTAGAGCCACTAGAAATTGGTGGAGAAGCCTGGTGATTGCTCCTTTGAATCAGTATTACATCAGATATATAGTGATTCAGATCGTCACTTCATAATGAATGCAATTTCAATATCCACAGCCTCCCATGAGACAGTCGGAAATCAGAAATTGTGTATCCTCTGGATATATGTATGTCTCAAAAAAATTATGAAAGAAAGATATATGGAAATCAATAAAAATATTTAGATGATATGAGTTAAGACCAAGATATTTCTTTTGATCAGTTACTTCTTGACCTTACTATCACAAAAAAACTGTTTGCTAACGTTAAGCTCATCAATCAATGCACCGACAGTGTTTTCAAAAAGAAATCCAGCTGCTCTTCTAGCCAGCCAAGTTCAAGATCAAGCAACTTGATAATAAAATATTGGGCATTTGGTTGATACCACTATCAAGGTAATTAACAATGTAGTATGAGGATTTAAGGTAATGATTCATCAAAGCAAAAGTGCTGGAAATCCGTGTTAGCCATCGCCCTTAACTTGATTTTCTATTTTGCAAGAAAGGTAAGGACTAGTCACTCATTTCTCCATGTACACTTGAAATTACGTAACATACTTCATCAAACATCAGAAATCCCATTAAACATTAATGCAAATGTCATCCAAACATCCCACAAGATTGGTGTGACCAGCTACTAATAAAATTAATTGAAAGACTGTATGCAGGAGAAGGAAGTCCAAAAGATGTGTACATTGATGAGAAAGAGCTTACTTTAAGTTTAATTTTAAATTTTAAGTTTAATAATACTTTGTCATGCGAATACAACTAAGTTGATACAAAACAAAAAATGTGCATGACTGGAGAATAATTGGGAGAAACTAAATTCCCATACAAAGAATATTATCTAATATTACACATTCTAAAAACTAAGAGGTGAAATTTAAACGTGGCCCAAAGCTAACCTAATCAAATTAAATCGAATACTTGTCTCTCACAAGTCACCCCTGATTTGAGATTGACACTAAAAATTAAGAAGTAAAATTGAAATAAAATCCAAAGCTAACCTAATTAAATTACATACTTGTCACTCACAAGGTACATCTGATTTAAAATTGACACAATGTAATAGATAGGACTTAAAACTGCTTAAAAAAGGTGCATGCATGATGTTCGATGTAACACCATTTCAGTCTGTTATGTAGCGATTAAAAAAAGAAAAGCTGAAGGCCATATATATATTTAGCCAGGCCAAGCCTAGAATCGGAGCTGCACACTCTCACTGAGCAACTTCGCAAGGCTTTATTTGGGCCAATTTAATTTGTGTCCAAAACAACTGAGCAGCAGCAGGGAAAACGAAGAGTTTTCGATAGCAAACGTTTGCAAAAAAAAAAGACAGACATTCTTGAGTCCTAAGTATTTTCAGATGAAAGCGTCATACATGTCCAATACTCTGACATAATGAGATTCATAGTACGTCACAATAGACATCACAAAGTGTCAGTGTCCCGTTCTTCATGTGTCACAAAACTGTTACTATTTTGTTAAGAAATATGGTTTGGGGACACTTTGGGATGTCTATCACAAGGTATCATGAATCTCATTATGTCAGAGTATTGGACAACCCTCGAAAGCGTAAAGGAATTCAAAGCGGATCAAAAAAACACTACAAGCGAACAAAGTACGATGTGAGTGTTTGCTCGAAGAAGGAGAAGGTGGAGAAATTAAACAAGACTACATTTAGTTAGTAATAAAAATAGCTTGTACTGATTAAGCTAGAAAAATCGGTATTTATTTTGACATATAAAATGCCCCTAGAAAATAAAATAAAAAACAAACTGATCGTTTACAGCAGTCAACAGGAATTAACCGCGGTTCAGAAACAACAGAACAACAAACATATTACAAGAAAATAAAGCACAATTCGAATAATATTTCTTCGAATATTCTTGGAGAAGGTGGAGAAAAATAGATCTATTAGAGGACAGATGCACAGATTACGTCATCACGACCCACTTTTTTCCAGAAATGTGAAAATAAACAAGTTTTTCGCTTGCATTTTGTTTCTTTATTATATAAAACAAATAGATTCCATGTTGCCGTGCATCTGTTCAGTAATAGATCACAGAAGACGTCAAAATGTGGTAAAAACATCAGTGACAAACTCGCCTGCGGCTCGCGTGCCACTTCTTTGTTTTTACCACATTTTGACATCATCTGTGATCTATTACTGAACAGACGCACGGCAACATGCAATCTATTTGTTAAGTAGACAACGCTGCTCGCGTCAACGTGCCACGCAATGACTTTTTTCAGCGGCTCGCGCTCTGAAATAAACATTTTGTTTGGCGTTGATATTGTGGTAAAAAACAAATCGACTGTGGTTTAACGTTGTCTGTACTCTTATCGACAACGATATTAATAATCAGTAGTCAACATTTGCTGTGGACTCACTCGGCTGCGCCTCGTGAGTCCACAATATTTTGACCACTGTGATGACGAATATCGTTGTCGATAAGAGTACAGACAACGCTAAACCACATTCGATTTGTTGAGTAGAGTAGCTTCAAATCCATAAAAACAGTCGCGCGACATCCACAAGGAGTCCCACTGACAAAATTAAGTGCGCATGCTCACTGAGTCCGCTGCTTGAAACTTGCGTCTGCAAATCCAACATGACGTCACAAAATGGCGCCCCTGGTAACGATATTCAACGCTCTCTCCCCGAAACCAATGCACTAAAAAGCCTTTTCCTTCCGGTATTGACCATACATGTGTATGAAGATCAATTTGGCGGAAAATGAAGGAAAGTTTTATTTTTACCCCTGCCCGTAAGTAATACCTTAATTACGCTTAAATAAAGAATTACTGAACATCCATCTCACAAACGAGTTGTTAACATTAAACAGAAGCGAGCGGTTTGATCTTTATTCATACAAATGAACCACAAAAGTGATGTCCCTCACCAACTGAAGCCTGCTATTGTTCGTGATGGTTCGGCTTGTGTCGGCAAAAAACTGATCACAACTGAAACACCAAGACAAAATTTTTTCATAACATTTATTTGACGATACCAAGCTTCATTTGTGTGAATACAGAAATATCTTGACTTTTGTTGACCGGCCAGTCATTCTGGCACAAAGGACGAGGAATTCGGCGCTGCTTCGCAGACGTTACCACCCGGGGTTAGATTACGTTTGCGTCCCACACCTGCCAAGTACCTCCATCATTTTGCATTCAAATTGTAAGATTCAATGATGGGCAAAAACTTGACAACTTGATAGATTACAAGGAGAAAAGTCATTTCCAGAACACCAGAACTCTTCAGGTAAAGGAACCACTTGGTAACTGATGTTCCTTACCAACTGAAAGACGTCATTGTTCGTGACGGCACCACGATTTCGGCTCGTGTCGGCAAAAAACACCAAGACAAAAATTTTTAATGGCATTTATTCGACGATACCAAGCTTCATTTGTGTGAATACAAAAATATCTAGGGTCTCAAAATAGACTTGATAGATAAGCCAGAGGACAGACACCATAAATGTTTTTTTTTTTTTAAATAAATAACTTTGTTTTGATGCGTATCCCGATTCCATAGCAATCAAGAATTTCATAATTCTGCATCAACAAGAATTCCTTCTTTGGTTAATTAATCCTGGAAAACGAAAGGGCCCGGAACTAGTTAACCCGGATAGGAGCTATGTAGGGTGATTTCCAAGAAACCAAAATACAAAACGAAGCAGCTAAGATCCAGTGACAATCACACGCGAAAATGAACACTATTTCTGGTGGATATTTCCAGGTTCGTGTGAAATCACTCGATACTCAGTGATTTGTGCGACGTAGTAAGCCTAGAATGCTACTCAATTTGCAATTCAATTACAATCTAAATACCCAGTTAGATTAAACAACTAGTGCTTTACCTACATACAAATTAAACCAATGAAGGCTGTATCGCCCGACAGTCGTCCTAATAATCTCCACCCAAACTTCAAAATATTTCCACCCAAACTGCACTACACTGAAAACGTTTTGAGACAAAATAAACCTGGAAAAATATCAATGTCGTTTGTTCTGTACACAGAGCAACTTTCGGATTACAGGGCGAAGTGACAACTACGTGTTATAATTCATACCGTTTTATCTTTGAATCTACGAGCAAACTGTTATTGTTACTGCTAAAGCACTAACATTTATTACCGATAACAATAGTCTAATGTGACGTAAACCCATCTGCAGGACTGAAACAATTCGTATACTTCATTTCAGAGCTTGCTTGCCGTTGAATGATTTCTGATGTTGATGGCTAATGACTATCCTTCCATTGGGCTCCTTTTTACAACAGTCGTCAAAATGACAAAATCTATTTCTTTGACTGAAAGCCAAAACTTTTGAGTTCCTTCTCTTCAGCGATAATAAGTACCCAAGTCAGCCATGTATGCTAAGTACAGGGAGACAAAGACGTTCAGGAATTTGTATTCTTACGATTGAACCGGAAACACACCGATTAATGAAGGCGCGTCTATAAAATGATATAAACAACAGGGATACTATTGGTAAAAATATTTACAACGGGCTTATTTCATAATAATGAATACATTTGTTGTCTTAAATGTTCCGGGAATTCTGGGAAATATGAAAACATCTCGACGTTATGCAGAAAAATTACATATATACATTAATCGCCCACCGGAGGTCTGGACGCTACTACAAATTACAATCTTGTATAAACATTTGAGCTGATTTACACACATCAGCTTGACCGTGTGTTTTATCGACTTTTTATGACGTCAACATGTTGAATCCGGGCAATTGGCAGTTTCCAGGGTGGTTGAGCTCCTTGACAGGCTATGCGACCGTTTTCCCGCCATTCGTCCAACTGAGCTCGATTTAAACTGGGGGACTGGACGCGACGTCAAGGACTTATCAGCTTCGGAATGCCGCCGTGGGAGGCCTGGTTCGAATTGGCAGGAGATGTCATACAGCTCCTTCTCTGTGTGGATTTTCTCGTTAGCGAGGTAGTCACGGACCTCAGATACCTGGAAAAATAAATATTGCTAGTTATCAGTAATCACATGTTGTAAACAACTCAGCCCCAGTATTTCGTGTATTCTAGGCGATTGTAAAATACGTCCATTGGAGACAAGATGCGACTTCTATTTGCAGCTGTCAACAGCTCACCTCTTGGAAATTGTAAACGTCCTTTTGAAAGCGTCTTATTTCGTCAATCACAAGGTAGATCTGAAATGGGAAAACAAAAGAATAAAAGAGACGATTCAACAAACAATGCTAAAAAGTGTTCTCTGGAGAAACAACAACAAACAAAGTGTGGTGGTCGATTTATAAAAAAAGTTCTTGAATTAGTACAAGGGTACGGCGAAAATCACAGATAGCAATCTTGTCGTTTGTCACAGGACGGATGCCTTTAGACTTCATTTTAAAAGAGATATAACTACAACATTGTCCAACCAAGCAGTTGTTGTCATTCGTAATATTTTCCAAAGATAAAATACTCTCCTACACAGGGTGTGCCTTTTAGATAGATATATCTCTTTTCAATTCTACCAGCAGTTCTCGCGGTGTGTTTGTTTGTTCATTACTTCGTTCGTTTGTTTATTTATATATTTAAGTTTATTTCAACTTTCCATTAGCTACTAGTTCAACCTCTAAAACCATCAGTAGTGTGACCGAAACATTGTAGACACAAGTTTAAACAGAGATCTAACTGTTTGAGGCGCTCACCTGTCTCCGTTTGGTTAAGTTGATAAGCCCTCCCTTGAAGAAGTCAGGATTTCCTTCGGCAATGAAGGTGAGATCCTTCATGTAAATACCTTGAAATAACAGAGTAGGTTCAGCACTTGATTCATATTGTGGTTCACGATAAAGAGTTTTTCCTGTTAAGTATTACAGGGAAATAAACTTACCAAAGTAAGGGACGGAGGGTGTTGGAGACGCTGCAAGAGCTTGGCGATATCTTTTATAGTTATCCTGAAAAAACAACCACAGGAAGACTACAGCATTACTATATGGTTACTCACTGTATGTAAGCTGCAAACTGAGACAGTCAACATTTTTCCCATTTAGTATATATGAAAGTACTATCGTAATTCAGTATAACTATCCAGGTGTTTGTGGCTGCAACTTAAACAAGGCCAGCGGTACTTGCTCATAAATTTAATTTCATCTCGATGATAGAATGTAATCACTGACGGTGACCGCGTAATATTAAACCAGCACAAGCCTTTGCATATAACACTACTTTGAAGCTAGAACCTTCGGTCTCCTAATATGAGAGGCACTCAGGTTAAATACAGATGAAAGGGAAAAATATAGAACGTAACAGCATGGTTGAGTCCAAAAGTTATGGCAAAGACAGTCAGTCGGTCGGTCGCTCAGGCAGGAAGTCAGTCGGTCGCCGGTTCAGTCAGGTAGGCAGGCAGGACGTAACTTAGGGCCTCTTCACATGGAGGTGGGGGACCCCAGGAAGGTGAGGTACCCCACCTCAGTGGGGTTACCAATCTCTCCATACAATCTCTATTTATTTCTCGATCGCGTTCACATGTGAGGTGGGGTACCTCACCGAGAAGGGCTGCCCGGTCAGCCAGGGCGGGTAACCCACCAAGCTGGGGTGAGTTTTCTCCATGTGAATGCTGGAGGTGGGGTGGGGTGATGTTTATCCGGGCAATTGTCTCTGAATTCTTTGTTAATATACGTACTTAGCGACCACGCTATAGCATTTTAAACCTCACCCCAGTGCCCCGGGGTTGCATATGAAAGCCAGCTTTTTTTGACCACGGCCAGGTGGGGTACCCCACCTACCCGGGGTCCCCACCTCCATGTGAACAGGCCCTTACAGTCAAATCAGCCAGTATGACTCTAACAACACGAATGTCATACCTTGGTATCCATGAGGATTTCCATTTTGGCGTACTGTTCAAGATATTCTTTGGGAACAAGCTGTAGTCAAAGGACAAAATATTAAAACGAACGCTAAAATCACCTCACAAATTGAGAAATTGAAAAAAAAAAAAAAACAAAAAGACAAAACAAAACAAAACAAAACAAAAAGGCACATGTTGCCCCTGGATTTGTGTAAATGGCCAGATTTCAAACCAACAAGCCGCCGGGTAAAAGCAAGCAAGGAGATAATACAGATTACTCACTTCTTTTGTTTTGTGCAAGCGCCTGACAGGTGCGCTGCCCAGTGCTGCTACAACAATGGCCATCACAGCATTAAAGTTCCTCAGTTCTAAACACAACTGAAAATAACCAAAATACGCAATTCATGACCTAAAAGCACTTCATCGTCAAAAAGATTTCCGTTACACTTCCAGAAACATTGTTTATAATCGGTGTATACCGTGCGAAAGTGTTTTGTTTAATAACCAAGTACATACATCAACTCGGGGTTCCACTGAGATTCAGAAGAACGTTTGACAACTACGGTGGCACACGTGGTTGCCAAAAGAAAGTTTTCCTGCTCCTACCGTTTGTAAAATCTCGCCAAAATATCCAACTAAGTGAGTTGGTTTGATCGACGTTGAAGTAACAAAAAAAGAGAATGAAAAATTCACCGTCATCGGCTAGTCATTTCACGTGGACGATACAAAAAAAATGACTAAAATGTATAACGCACACGCAGAGCGGTTGTAAATACCCATTAAACCTATGCCTTTGTGGCGTTCTCGTTTCCAACGCAGTCGCTAAAAGCTCCCTATTATCGACATCACTCGACTAGCATCCAGACTTCTTCCTCATACTAAGGGGCAACAGGAGGTCTGGGAACAACTCCGAACTATCAAAGTGTAGTTATGCATTGGTTACCTTAGCGGTATCGATGAAGTTTATGAACATATTGGCGCGTTTCTCCACTGATTTCTCTGTGACAATAGTAGCTGCCACCCACGTGCTCAGCTGAAAGTGAAAAACAGAATTTAGAGCCCGATCATCAAACATCAATCAGGATACTGAAGACCACCAAAACCAAAGGCGAGAATAAGATTTCCAACGCTCAATGTCGTCAATTTATTTTGCTGTTCAGGCTAAAGTGACAAGAAGAAATAAGCAGCACAACAGTTCAACTAAATCCCTTTCAAAGTCAAGGCTAAGAAAAGATACGTTACGACGTCCAACACTAGAGTACAAAACGTCTTTGTTACACGCTTTGGTTGGTCATTTCTTTGGGCGTCGAAAACAACACGAATCAAAATAGTAATAATAATAATAATAATAATAATAATAATAATAATAATAATAATAATCAAAATGTCCGCTTACGTAAGAGTTAATTAGCGGGTATTAATTACATCTTTTATTGGGTAGCCAAAAATAGCAACTGAAACTCTTTATTGATGTTAAATGTTTAAACTCGGAAAAAAAAATACAGTATACATTATACATTGTTTTACGTCGGATTGTTTTTCTTTTCTTTTTTTTTTTTTGGTTGTCGTTTGACAGCTTCAGTTTCTTTCCCGCGGACAAATGGAGATTTGACAAAACCGATCCCCACTGTTTTGTTGCTCTGTCGAAGGTCATACAGTAATTTTGTTGATTAATTGTAAATTAAAGACAAATTCCATTACCGAGAGTCAAGTATTATCCATGGTGTGTCCGCTTACGAGAGAGTGTAAACAAAAGAAAAATGCAATTTTTAATTTTCAAAAGTGTCCGCGTCCGCTTATGAGAGAGTGTCCGCTTACGGGAATGTGTAAATACAGAGTTTGACTGGGAGGTAAAAAGGGGAATTGAAAAAAGTGTCCGTAAGTAGAGCTGTCCGTTTACGGGAGTGTCCGTTAGCGGAGAGTTGACTGTATATAAAGTGAGAAAAATTTAAGAAAGGATAAAACGAAAATTGGTATTGAAACATGCTGGAGCAATTTCAGCCTACAGAAACTGCTCAATGAGTAAAATAAAACAACGATTATACTATGAAATTAATGTTACTCAACCGGCTTCCCAACGCAAACAGGGCGCACGATCAATTTAAACCAATCACATTTCGGTAAAATTTAGCAGCGAGCGAAAGAGCTTTCAGTTACCTGATTAAATCTGTCTGCTACTTTCTCCACGGAGAGCCTGTCCTTGGGAGGCACTTTTCTTTTCTTTCCCGTACCCAAGGCAATCTTCTTTTGAATATCAGTTGCAGTTACTGCACAAAAGCACTCTGAAAAAAATACATAATATCAAACTACTAAAACCCACTCGCTTCTCCAAAAACATACAATAACTTTAAATCTAATAAAAAGCATTAATACATTCCAGACACAAATTTTGCTTCAAGAACGTTTCCAAGTTATCCAAAGCATGGCGAATGAAACGTATTGCAATTAAAATTTGTTTGAACTCACCATGGTCGATTAGTGTTATTTGTCGCGCTAATTCCTTGGGATGCTGCAGCAAGTCAAATGGCCTGTAGTGAATAGAGAAGCCATGGATACAATTTTAAATATTCACAACAATTTTTACCGTCAGTAACAAACCGAAACTATTCCTATTCTTATTCTTTTTATTCTTCACCTTCTGTGAAAGTTACTTTTTTAAAAGATCTGTACTCTCGAAAGCTAAACATTGTCTCATGACGCTCTATTAAATCGGCACCTGCATAAAAAAAAAACAAAACAACAAAACAAAACAAAACAAAAAGCAATGTCTAGATGCATTGTTTCACAAAATCCCTCCCCCCCCCCTTTCCGGGGCGGGGGGTACTCCCTTATTTAGGCTATATACGGTAGGTATGTGCGGCCCCAAAGGGTTCGGTTTTTTAGCCGTTCTGGTCTGAAATAGGGTATCGACTTTGACCATTTTGGTCTGAAATAGGGTATGGTTTGTGCACTCTAGTCTTGAATTGGATATGTTTTTTCGAAGAGGCTATTTCTTCAGACCATCAACAAAAGCCCTTCCTTTTTGCCTTTTCATTGCGTTTACGCCAACCATGTACGAGAAATAGGTCTGAAATAGGGTATCGAATTTTCGGCCAGGTCTGAAATAGGGTAGGGAAAATCGCAGATTTTGGTCGGAAATAGGGTAAGGCTTTCAGGAGGCGGGCCACACAACCCCACCCAATTTTTCTGGGAGTACCCCCCCTCCCGAGCGCACCCCCGACAAGGGCTTCACCAAATCGTCACTACCTGCTATTCCATTTTACCATTAGTTTATATTGTCAAGGGGCTACAGTAATTGGCGCAAGCTGTTGTGGCGCTCTGTCAGCTTGACTGGCAAAGATAAATAAATAAATAAATAAATTCCATGCTCCCGCACACTAACGATGTAAGCTTAAGAATAGGAAATTCGAGCAAGTACGACGGCAAAGCCAACGAAACCGTCATTTCAAAACATACGATTGTAGAAACTACACTGCGCGGCAGGAAAGGATCTAAAAATCGAGGATGTCGTATGCTCACGTTAACCCTGAATTTGGTCATTTCACGGTGTTGTTCTGCAGAGGACCACAAACAAATATCAAAATGTGAAACACACGTGAAGAGCGCTTGTTCTTGCTCACTAGAGCCTATTGTTTTGTGACGCTCTCGTTGCCTTTGACGTCGCCGTTTCTTAAACTCGCTAAAAACTTACGAGAAGTCTCTGCGATTAAATCCAGGAAGCTCGGCATCTGGAGGGCACTGGCAGATCAGCAGCTGTCCGTTGGTGCTCTGACCAAAGGAGCGGTTCACGCTATCGAAATCGTCATCCTCGCGAAGCGTTGAGTTAAACGGTCCCCTCTGGAAGCGGGTGGGGGTAAGCCGACCTGAACTGCTCGTTGAATCACTCCCCAAGGAGGAGGTGTTGCTTTCAGATGTGTACTTGCGGCGGGGGCCGGAAGATGAATGTTTGATATCTTGTCCAACTGGGAAGCTGCCGGAAGGGTCAAGGGGATTGTGCTCCGTGGGTGAGCCAGATTCGTCCATACTTATTCCACTCCCTCCTAACAAATAAAACCATTATTACTTCTGGAGTCTCGTGTAAGACGTTTTACAATCGAACTAGAAACAGTAGATTTTTTGTATGAGAATTCAATGTGGCCAAGACAGGGGCCTTAAACACTAACAAGGAAGGAACACAGACAAGCATGGAATGGGCGATTACATTATTTTATTTTCGCCCGTTTCTGACTTCCAAATTTAACAAGCTTTATTACAAAGCTTTATATTACAAGCTTTATTACAAGGAGTGAACAAATTGAACTCGTTGAAACTGAAAAGTTTCGAATTTTTAAAAAATAACGTAAAACTAGCAAGTTTTCGTTTCTCGTTCAGTGTTTTGTAACGCTGTAAGTATACAAGCAGTTCATTCACTGTTGAAACTGCTCTAAATGAATGCGACCTCGAGTAAAACAAATGAAAGTACATCTTACTAGAGGCTCGTCTTTGTTCACTGGCTGAAAGCGAGCGAGGATCCCAAGAGCTTTTGGACTGTAGGGAGGCTTGTAAGGAACCCAAAAGAACGTCCGCCGAGTTATGCGATGCCATTGACAAGTGTCCTGGACTGCCAGAGGCAAGGCTTGATGCTGTAGCACCTAAAACAGAGACAGAAACTAAACAGTTTAAGTGATTTTAATGCTTAATGGAGCCGCTCTCTCATTACAAGATTAAATATAAGGGGATTGACCAACACAGCACCATTTACTGACAAAACACACAATCGACTGGGACTCTGCTAAATACATTACCTACTGTACTAACCACCACTAACGGATCGCACCGGAAAGTTGGTTTACTAACTTAGAACAGTCAATGTCATCACAAACAGTCCTTCTCGGGACTACACTCACCCGGACGATCGTGCTTCACTTAGTTATGATATGACTCCTGGGTTCAAACTATTTGCGACAGATTGTATATTTCTTTGCCACACACAAGGCCGGCTCTAAGAAAATTATTTGGAGCCCTAGACTTCGTACCTTTGAAATCCAGGGTGCCCAACATTTAAATTTTGTGCAAAAACAAAGATTTCCTGGTCGCCCAAAGGCAAAAGTAAGTTGCCAGGAGCCACCGGGTGCTGCTAGAGCACGGCCCTGTAAACTGTGAGCATTGCTAACATTTCAATTCTCACGTTGCATATGCGTTGTATTTGAAATTCTCTCGAGTTGTGTTCTGAGAAATGCAAAGACCAGTGATGCATAAGGTCAACTGAGCTGCGTCTATCATAAAGGTGGGACTGCAAAGAAAGTAATAGTTTTGAGTCCCTTTAAGATAGTGATCAGTCTCGTACTTCTATTAAGTTCTTTAGCGCGCATCAGATCTACAATTTCTATGGTTTGCTCGAGTGATGTGAGGAAAACGTACGAGTGCTCGCAGTCTAGACGCACCCTGTGGAGTCATCCTATGAAACTGTCACCACACCAAGTCAGCTCAAGCATTCTAAACAGAAACAAGCTGAAAGTTTTCGACTTTTTTCGTCGCTCGAGTCCAGAGTCAGTGTAATCTAGCTTGAGTGTTGTTGCAAAACAGCTTCGTTTTTGGGCAAAAAAAAAAACAAAAAACTATCAAACGTTCCTCTTAAACCAGCTACCAGTAGCTAAAATTAGTCAAAGATTTAAACGCAGGTGTATTCTTCAAACATACCTGGAGTTGATGGCTGAGCTCCTGTCTGTAGATCCATGACATTGCCTCGTTCATCCTTCTGTGGCAGACCACCCTGTTGGTACGGCGCTGATGTTGAAAGCTTCGCTGACATGGACAACTGTCTCCCGACTTTGCCAGCATGCTGATTAGGGAGTGATGAGGCCAGGGAGATGGCGCGGAGTCTGGACACTACACCAGAGTCACTGTCATACTTATCAGAGTACAGCGCAGGCTTGGGTGCCACAGCCGCTAGCGCCCGGTCACCCCAGATTTCAGTTTCTTCAGCGTACTTGCTCCATGGAGAGAAATCTTGTCCCGCCAGAATCTGAAATGGGAGTTATGGAACAAGTTTTAGAAAGGGATTTCTCTTTTCACTTCAACTCCCAAAGAAATTTGTTCATCTTCGCCCGTGGAGTGGTTTCAAAGTTCGTAAGGGCATCAGTGACCAACGAGTCGCACCTTTTTGCAATTACCAGATTTTGATCTCATTTGTGATCTACTACTGAACAAAGGCATCGTCACATGGGATCTATTTGTCAAATAAAACACAGGCACAAGTTTTACCACTCACCTGTAGCTCGATTTTGGCACACAGCAAAAGAACATCACTGACCTCCTTGAAAACACTGCAGAATAATTAAGCATCAGCCAGTCAGTCAATGTTCATTGCGTACAATTTTGGAGACCTTTCAATTACCATGTACAACAACAACAAAAGGATTTTACACAGAAATAATCAGTGGAACAGATTTAACGTCTCCAATAATCCACTTTCTGACTGAGGCTAGGGAAAGGAAATCAAAACATAAAAACATTTACGCTACGTGGTTAACTTCTATTATAGATAAAATCCAGTAGACTCGCATTACTTGAAATTGATTTTAATTCAACCTAGTTCCCAGGGTCCTATCTCTTCCTCGCTCAAGAACGTACCCTGGTTGTGGCTGTACACATGGACACGTGACCAGCCGCAAACCAGGGTACTTTCTTGAGGGAGGAAGGGAGAGGACCCTGGGTACGAGGTTGATTTTAATTAAGGTGGGGAATCCGAAAAAAAAAATATTCAAATGGAATACACAAAACGTGGCCAAGCGGTAATCTGGTAGAATAAGATGACTTACCCCTTGTTTTCAAGAATAAACTCGAAGGTTTTGTTGGTAAACTCCACACGGAGTCTAGAGTCATCGGCTGAAGGTCTCCACCTCTTTAACTCCTTCAACTGCCAGGTACCAATGACATCCTAATGACACAACCAACAGTGGTAACAACACCGAATCAATGTTAAATTTCAGTGATAACCAATATTATGACAGAAAACACACAACATTAGGAAACGTTACTCATTTAACGGTTTAAAGCTTTGTTAGGAGCTTTATAAAGCGCAAGAAACAGTGGTTCTGCAATCCCCTTTTGAGTAAAATGCATTTGCATTACATGTACTTTTGAAAAGCAAGGAAACCAACTGGTTTTCACATTTGGGCGCCGTGGAAAGCCATGTCTACACCTTGGTGCCTGGCCGTTAGGAAATCCGGTACACTGATAATTGTCGGACTCTGGAGTTAAATAGACTTGAAATAAAAACGGACACAACTTGTAACTCTGTAACCATCCCTATCTCATACACTGTAGCCCACTAAATTCATCATCCACGGGCAAACTGTAAACAAGAAGCTGTTAGTGTCATAGAATTCACAAAATGACCAGCTCCAAGTTGGCTTTGTTAACCCAGCTGTTAATGTACTTCAGCGATATCACATGCAGACATCATGGGTTCGAATCCTGTTCCAACCTGAATTTGCTTGGACTTTCTTACAGCTGTATCTTATCATTAACCGCTTAGGTTACATTCTGATAACTACAACGGTCTTAAATGTATTTCATTATTCAATTCTGGTGACAAATATTCTATTACTTATCACATACATGTACATTTTGCTTTTCTGTATACACTAAACTCCCCACCTTTGTTTTCTCATCCAGAACCGTGATCTTCTTGGGGCTGACACCAAAATAACACCTCACTACACCCCCCTTGGGGCTGATTGCACCTGTACACTCCTATGGATACAACAAATAAGGCTCGTTTTTAAGAAATCTTGCAAGTATAATCACTTTAATCCATGTTTTCAAAGAAATGTTTATTCCGCAAAAAATGGTACTGGCAACAGACATCTGAATATCAATAGACATTTATAATTCAAAAACCATTGTGTTTCGAGTTGGAGTGCCACACAGCCCAAGTTTCTCCTCATTCTTTCTAATTATTGATTTTGTGCATGTGGACAGATAGTTTCATCAGGAATGTTTGCTGCTAATATTATTTGATATTACAGCCAACAACCTTGAATAAACCTGTCATTTTTCCTTTTTCCACTTTTGAAAATAGTGACATTCTTCCAGGAGATAAACGCAAATTGTGCCAGCAGGCAAATTACCTTGAGTTTGTAAAAGTGGCATCCATAACCAGGCATTGCTTGACAGTAATCAATGAAGTTGTGCTTAGCATTTCGCTCAGTCATGCCACTGTTCACAAACTGTTCATACTGAGCCTTAATTCTGTGAATGGTAAATTAATGACAAGCAAATTAATAACAAACAAGCAAGCGACCGAGTGAGTGGATAGGAAATGATTGGCAACAAAGCTGTGTTCACACAGGTCTTCTCTCTCCCCCACTCCCCAATAATCCACTTTACACACGTAAAATCTTCTTTAGCATTCTTAGAAACATAGTAAAAGGAACCCGCCCACCTAACCCCTTAAACAAGCCAACAGTTGGTCGAGAAATTCAGCCACAATGTTTGTTTCCCGTGGCACAAGCAAGAATACTCTGGGATTTTAACATGGATGATCCAGTACCCTTATCAGGAAATAAAAAGGCTACAGTTGATAAAATTAAACCTCACCTCTTGGCAATGTTTTTTACTTTGTACATGGATGGATGCAAGCTCATCTTGATACGAGATACAGACAATCTAAGGAGAAAAAGCAATCGCGGTTAACAAAAACAATGTGAATGAGCATGTGAATGATGATCATCGCAGTTAGAGCGGTTTTCAATTGAGTGTCGAAAGTAATTCTAGTTTTGCTTTGGTTTTGCATTGCTTCGCCCTGTGATTGGCCAAGAAAACTCGCGCCACTTTCTCACCCAATGAGAAACAAAACCAAAACCAATCGTGACTTGCACGCGCGTATTTTCCCGCCCTTTGCGTCGCTTCTTGTAATTGTTTCGTATTCTGATTGGCTCATTGCACTGTTTACTTCTGTTGTGATTGGTCAGAGTAATAATATTGCTTTGGTTTTGGTTTTACGACAGTCAATTGAAAAGCGCTCTATGAACACTACTTAAGGTGCTACTACGATCAGAAAATCACTCGTCTTTTTTCTTCAAATTTCGAAAGTGCGTTTGCTCAACAACCGACTCGCGAAATTTCAAGTAAACAGTCTTCTGCTTGAAATTTCTCGAGTCGGGTGTTAAGCAAACACACTTTCGAAATTTGAAGAAAAAAGACGAGTGATTTTCTGATCGTAGTAGCACTTTAAGCAGTAGTGAAAATAAAGCCTGAAAATAATTCAGGCTTATACGGGATTCGAACCCACGACCTCTGCGATACCAGTGCAGTGCTTTACCAACTGAGCTAACAAGCCATCTGGGAGCTGGTCGTTTTGTTGGTCCGTAGTATACCCGTGAGTGATGAACATATGAGAATGAATATAAAAATCAATGTATTTAAGCCGAAAAACACTCATTACTGGTCAAACGAAACAACAGTGATTTTACAGTCTTCTGATTTAATGTTACATTGTAATTTCGAATGTTTTAAAGTTCGAAAAATAACACAGTCTGGTGTCAACAATGAGGTTATTGAGACAACAAGAATGGTGGTCATCAGAGCCAAATGCATTTGCGTATAGTAAACCGTCTCTGGTTACTGCACTGATTGGTCCACTTGCCAAGTCATGATGTTATGATGGTATAGGTCAGCTGTCAGTTAAACCTTAGTTGTGAAACTAATTATTAAAAAGTAACTGGTGCATTTGATCCAAACTTTGTTAGTTACGTTTGCAATGGTCTGTTAACAAAACTGCTTTACTTCTTGAGCCTGTTATTAACTCGCAACCAGGCATCATTTTATCGATTCCCATTCAGACCATATTTTCAAAGAATTAGAGCTACTAAAAGTTTCCGATATTAGACAACTAGAATTGGGTAAACTTATGTTTTCTCTTAACCATTCTCTTTTGCCTTCAAAGTTCAACAATTATTTTTCTTTAAACCACAAGTCCATAGCTATGCTACTAGATACGCGAACGATTTTCACCTTCCTTTTTGTAGAACAAACCTTCGTAAATTTCCTGTCAGTTTCCAAGGACCAACTTATTATAACTCTTTAGAAAATGATCTTAAAGAATCTAATTCTCTCCACTCATTCAAAACGAAATTGAAAAAAAAATCATATGTGAATTATTAGTTAAAAATCTTGTAGTAAATAGTTATCTTTTCTTCACATGTCTGACATTATTTTTATAGTCATTGTTACATGTACCATACTTTATATTTTGTCAACTCAGTCAATGTATTTAGTTAATTTACACTTACCCTCATTGTATTTTACTTTCGATCCTGGCCTTACTGTTACTGATAACTTTATTTTTACTCTGAGGGAGCTCAAGGTCTACAAGCCTCGTTGTTTCCTTTTGGGCTTCCTCGCCACTTTCATTTGCTTTGTGTAACTGTTTTGTTTTATCGTTATTTGTATTTTGTGGTAAAATAAATAAACATCCAAACATCAATGTTCCATACTCAGAGCCTATATCTAAATATCGACACACGTAATATGTTAAGTCGCCTCTGGTGGAAGCCTGTGGTATGTGCTTCATGAATTTGGCCTACATTGTAGTCGGTGCTTGACACTAACTTCTTTGGATACTTGGCAATGAGCTAGTAAGTAAAGAAATCACAAGTCCACAAGGACAAGCCACTAGCTCCCCTACCCCCCCCCCCCCAAAAGTGTGTCTTCCTCCATTGAACAGTGTAAATATGGCTCACGATCACATTGACAAAAAATCCAAGATGACAGACCTACTGTATGGTGGCTCTCTCCCAGATACCTTTTGAATGACATGGAAGCGAGGATGCAAGGCCTTTTCCAAGATGTGGTTGGTTTTGGGTCAGTCAACTGTACAATGCACCTAAGATACATGTATGGACTACAAGTCCTGGTTTACATGTAACTAATTTCTCAAGGTAAGAAAACTATCTTCTGGTGAAGCTTTCTACAAAAAATGTTATAGAGTTGTAGTAACTTTATAGAGTTCCAGTTTACAGAGTTGTAGTAAATTTATCTTTCCACTAAACTGAGTAGTCTAGGGGCTAGTAGGTGCGTATTTTTACAAGCCCGGCATGAAGTTAAACTAGTCCTGGTCTAGTGGACTTAAGCGTTAGTGTCGAGCACTGCTAGTCACATTTGATTGAACTGGTTTGGTTTAGGTATTATGACTCTCAATTAGAAAACTTTTCTAACATTTATAGCTGTATTGCACAGAACAAATCTTACTTCTCTCTACTGGGTGATAAAAATGACCACTGCTTCCCTCGCACTTCTGCAGGCAACAGATCCTGAAAATTTTCAGATGCCACAATTAAAATAATTGTCAAAATAATTATCTATAGTTAACTAAGCAAATTAGTAACAGATATTTTTATCACAAATGTATGCGAGTATAGCAAGGTAACAGGTGTCCAGTATGAGCATTTTATCTAATCAGCCGTAATACAGTTACAAACCTCTATATAAAGTTGGAGAGCACTAAGGTAAATGGCATCCTCTACTGATGACGGCAAGCTTGCACTAACAATGGCTTTCTGGCACTAGAAACATGAAACAAAATGATTAACTCAAGCAGAAAAGAAGACAATTGGTAATTATGACTCCCCCTATTTCTGGCTCTACCTGGGTGTAAGAACCTGTGAAACTCAAGAATGACATACGCTGTATCACAACAAAGAAAACAAAACATTCTATGTACTATGCCATTGTTTAAAACAATAGCATACAGCAAAACAATAGCTTGTAAAACAAAGAAACCTCGTCAGGTTCCCGTATTGAGGAAAACCCCTAAGTATTTCTTGCTGTGACTGTATTATATACCTGTACATGTAGGTCAGAGTCCCTTTAGTGAAACGCAATACATGTACAAATTTAAAAGTAACACTTGTAGGGCTCATATCATGTAAAAAATCTACACCAAAAACTGCAAATTCCCATCAAACAATAATTTATGTGCTTTTTGCTATGACTGATACAGCCGTAGATCACAATTACATTGTAAAATTACAAACTTTCTTCAGCGCCATGCATTGGGAAAAGTTTGTTTCAGGAACAAATAACCAAGAAGGGAGAAGCAAAGATAATGAGTAAATATTGCAAAATTTGAGAGCTGCCAAAAGTGAGTCCCCATCTTATGCACCTTAATTTAGAAATCAGGTACCTCATCAACGTATTGTCAATACAATACAAGTACTCACTTGCTCATACAAAATTGCATGGTGGCAATGATTGGCCTGAAATCTGTCCAAATGACCTTTCTTTGAAGCTCGTTCCTGTAGAAGAGAAAAGAAAGTAGGTTCACTCCAAAAAAAAAAAAAAAAAAAGGAAAAAAAGAAAGAAACAAACAAACAAAAGCATGTATGACCTACTCTAAATGATGAACGCTTTGATTTTGTTTGGGATCTTGTGTAGATGCTTCAAAAGCATTTCAGTAACTGCTTTTCTACTGAAAGATGGTGAACTGTTCATTGAGCACTCACCACCAAACTTTGAAGAAGATGTTCCAAGATTTCAGCACAGGGGAGGTATGGACCACCAGCTTGCCGCAAGGGAAGAATGACCTCACTCAACTCAGACTAAGTAACAAAAAACAGACACCCAATGACGAGTGTAAAAACTAGAGATATTTTTAGGTTAATTAGGAGAATTTGACACTTTTTTCGCAGTAATTGAGTAACAACCAATAATGGGTAAGTTTTATCTAATGTCACATAATTGTGAACTGAAAGTGTTGTAAGTGTCTTTAGAAATGGTAGCTAGGAGAGAAATATTGAAAAATTGCCGACCAACGTTAATCAAGTTATTTTGCACGTTCTGTTTCATTAACAGTCCAGCACTCACAGCAGAGAGACAAGGGAAGATTAGACAAAATATAATAATAAAGGCTTCATGAGTACAGAGAGTATGAGTGAACGTTTAGAAGATTGAATAGGGCTTTACAAGCACCACTTTCATCTGACAAATGGGCAACCAGCCCCAGATGTTTACTACCTGTGTACAAAGGATGCAATACAGTACAGTGCAGTGTAGTATGCTGTAACACAGCTCAATACAGCACAGGGAGGGACACAATTGGGACGAGTGACAGTTCTCTACTACAAGTATCTGACTAAAGGGAGTTCAGTAGCAGTAATATGGCTGACATATGGCCACACAGACCAACTTCAGATGTCCAGTGTCCGACAGTTGACTGACTGTATACAAGACACTTACTGCCATCACAGGATTATTGACAAAGTCCTCAGGGTAGTTGACAAGCCAAGCTGTCCATAACCTCATGAGATAAATATGCAGAACAGGTAATGGACTAAAGTCTTGCATCTGACCAGTGGATGGATCACCATCAAAGTACTTTCCAAACCATGGATCATGAAATCTGCAAGTCAAGGGAAAATTAAAGAAGATGCAAAAATGAGGATCAGTAAATAAATGAATAAAACATTCATTATTCTCATACATGAATTTTGGTTATGAAAATCTGTTTCCTGAGACTTTTAATGCAATTCATAATTTCACTAAGTACTACAAAACTTTTAGCATTATAATGACAAAGAAATAAGCTGTAATTTTTATCATGATCATAAAATTAAATTGAGACACGTGAAAATAAGAAATGCTTTTTGAAACATCTAGAATCCCTCTAAGGTATAACCCTACATCATCATCATCATCATTATTATTATTATTATTATTATTACTGTAGTAGTAGTAGTAGTAGTAGTAGTGGTAGTAGTAGTAGTAGTAGTAGTAGTAGTAGTAGTAGTAGTAGTAGTAGTAGTAGTAGTAGCAGTAGCAGTAGCAGTAGCAGCAGTAGCAGTAGGGAGTTTAAGAAACGAGGATGCGACGGCAACGAAAACATCATTTCAAAATATATCTTCTCGTTATTGTAGCACTTTCACGATTATTCCAATTTGTTCAACTTGTAAAATGTTGGCGAACTATCCAGGAACTAATTTTTTATGAATGGCATTAAAGTAAAGAAGAAGAAAGAAAAACTTGCTATCACGTGCTCACGTTCTCGTCAAAACCTAAAATTTGGTCATTTCACATTGTTTTGCAGAGGATGGCAAAGAAATGTACCAAAATGTAAAACACATGTGCAGAGCGATTGGCTTTGCTCATTAAACCTATTATTTGGTGACGTTCTCGTTGACATTCCCGTCCTTGTTTCTTAAACTCTCTACTAGCAGTAGCAGTAGCAGTAGCAGTAGTAGTAGCAATAGTGTAGTGGTCAGTGGTGGTTGGTGGTGGTTGGTGGTGGTGGTGGTGGTAGTAGTAGTAGTTGTTGTTGTTTTAGACTTTGGAGAGTTTTCACACCTGTGAAGCAGCAATCTCATCAGAATGGTGGAATGCACAAAACTCTTGTAAGTTGTCAACAGAAAATCTACAATCTGATCTTCAGTGGCCATTTGCTTTGTTGTTGGTGCTGGTGCTCTTGTACCAAGAATGTTTCTTGCTACGCCCAGACCAGGGTGGGAGGCTCAAACCTCCCCACAGCAGGGATGGATTGTTAGTGATGATCTCAACGATTTTTTCAACCCTTGCTCCCCTGAAAATGAACAATGAATGTAAAGTCAGATGTAGATTGAAACAGTCTTCATAACATGTGCACAAGAACTTATGGGCTGGGGAACACAGGGTCCTTGTTACATGTAAACTATTGGTTGGTTTCCACTTTTTGTTGAAACTACACCAAACTCGGGGGAAATAGGACTAACTTTATGGAATGGATGTTGCCCCAAAAATGATGGCAGCCCAAAGACAGATGAAAAATTCAAGCAAACAAACATTAAACAACCATTTGCAAGACAAAATTAGGAGTTATAAAAAGTACAAGACATTGCACTGTTTCCAAATCTTTCAATAGCTAATAATGATACAGTGTAGATATATCCATTTCAAAAGCTGCAAAGACTCTTTAGAGGTTCTTGAATTCATGTTTCCCAAGCCAGTCAGTATATAATATTATAAACATTCATTTTCCCAAGAACAGTATCTGAATGGAACTGCCTCCTTAGGTTGACTCATTGAAAAATTTTAATGCTGCAGTATCAGCTGTCTATTAATAAATTTGTCTTTTGTTGTTAGTTAGTGGTCCAAACTAATGTGTGCAAACTGATGAACAGCCTGTATGTGGCAAATAAAATAATAAAGTAAAATACACTCCTTGAAAGATTTAATTTGACACTAAGGTACAGAAGACTGGCTACAATGAGGGTCCATGACAAATGCTGTGTTTACTGATTGAAATGAATGTTACACCTTAGGTAGAAAATCAAGGGGAATCTGAAGAAGAAAGGAAATGATTTTATTGCTCTTTATGCAAACAGCCCTTAAATTCTCATATTTACTTCACAAACAAATGCTCCTCCTCTAGTGAGTCTCCAAATAGCACATCAAGCTTTTCGTCTCCTGGAAGTGTATAAAAATGAGTTTAAAAACGAAACATTTAATCTTTTAAAGTTAAGTTACCGATATAAACCACCAACAACCAGAACTAATCACCCATTAAACAAAGGATGAAGCAGTTAGGGGAACTGCCACCCTCCCTCTCCTCCCCAACCCTCAGCAATATGCCACTGGTGCTCATCTGCAATATTACTGGTAGATATAAACCTAAGGAAAGAGGCAATTGAAGTAAAGATATTCAGCATCTATTGTTTATGAAAGATCTAAAGCAGAACAGTGGAGACACCTATGCTTGAAACACCAGTCCTAAGCTCACCACAACTCCCCAAGTACTGTAATAGCAGACTGGTCAGACCAGTCTGTTTATCAGTGGAATTTGACATTACAAAAAGTGATAGCTTTATAAATTCTCCAAACTGTAACACAATGAAAAAATGGTCAGCACTATTTGCAAGGAATTTGAATTCCACTCGCAAGCTGATGGCCAGGCTGGCCAGGTCTGACAAAATTAATGGAATATGCTCCAAATTATTTCATCAACAGTAGTTTCTGTACACTGTAGTTTTGAAATGTAAACTTTTATGGCAGTCCTTACCTGGTACACGTTTAAAGAGATAAATGCCTCCCACATCCATACAACCCAGATAAATCAAGCCACGTGCTGCATGGTATCGCACTCTGCAAATCAACAGCAAAGCAAGTTAGTTTAACCTTGGAACACTTTGCAACCTTCTAGAAATAGAGGGTACTACAAAGTGAAACTCAAATCAACAAAATTACATTTCTAGCCATGATGATGGTATTTACAAGAATCTGGATTGCCAGGACTTTATACATAGACAGATGCCTATAACTAAACCAATGGCGATTAACGTTCAACGCTTGTTCAATGCTCAGCAAGACATGAATAGAGCTAGTTGTCACTTTTAGCCATACAAAACAAATGATATTTATGCAGCAGACAGTATTGCAACATAGATACAGAAATGCCATTGTATTAACCAAAGTGTGAATTTACATTCATGTCTCGAAAGCCAGAGTATGAATGTACATTCATGTCTCGTTTGTGTTATGCAATGTTAACAAACTAACGTGACAGTAGAACTAAAGGCTTAAAATGTCATGCTCCATTAACTGCATTTTACAATGCTGTTGTAAAACTCTATTAAAAAGTTATAAACATTGTAAACACACAGTCCTTGTGTTAATTGTCATTTGCCAAGGATATTCTTGTTAAATGCTTGACTTAACCCATTGCATTTTCACAGATTCACATTCCTTCCCTGCCTCCCCCAGACAGGACTTTTTGTCTCCTCTTGTTGAGCTATTTTGTTATACAAAATAGCCCCTTAGTCGGCATGCAGCATTTTTGGGTGGACGGACCAACCAATGGAATAAAGGCTAGTTTAGATGCATTGTTTCAGCTAGCAGCCAATCCAATTGCCTCTTTTAAAGGAGTTTAAATAAGATTAAGATCAGTGATTGTCAGCAATTAGACTAACTTACCCATGCACATGGATCATGTGCAGAGATACGCAAAGGCAAAATGTTGCACACCATACATCCACTGATGCGTGTCATTTATTACAATCAAACAAATCAATCCCACTATTATGGTAGTCTTTTCCAGAGAGCGAGGTCTTTTGTATTCAACAATTAAATGATCAGTTGCTGGTGAATTGTGGGTAGAACCAGTCCTTTGTGGGGGCAAATGGCCATTTTAGGGCATAATTTAAACTCAAAATTTTGACCTTTTGCCCCCACAAAGGACTGGATCTACCCACAATTCACCAGGAACTGATCATTAGCAAAATGGTGTATTGTATTGCATTGCACTGTAGATTATTTTGCTAATCATGAATTACCGAGCATCTCCATAACTCAACATTTGCTTGAGGCCATCTAATCCCCCATTCAATTCAATCTGCACAGAAAACATAAAATAGAAGCACACAACAACCATTACCGTAACTAAACGAAACAACACAGCAAAATCCAGAATTGCAAATTATTATTTTTTTTCACTTGAATGACTAATGTTAGTAATACAAGCTTTGCATTTAAAACCAAACCTGCATATGATTGTCCACTGTCATAGCAATGTTTGCCAGTGTAGCTGCACAGTAAAGCACGATTTCCGAGTTACCATCAGCCAGGGTCTCAAGCAGTAATAATAGGGGCCTACAAGACATTTATATTTCATTACATTAATATATTAATAATGCTTTAGAAATACACAGGCAAGTAAAAACTAACTATATAATGTTCCGGCATTTTGGCAACATCATGACGCCATTGTCAAGGAATGAATGAACTCGCTTGTATTATTCATTCCTTGAGAATGGCATCATGAGGTCGCCGAAACATCGGAACATTATATTGTTAGTTTTTACTTGGCTGTACATTAATATAATGAAATAAATGTCAAATTAAAAAGAAAAGGGTAACATACCTTGTCTTTCCCAGTTCCATTTGCATCTTTGGGTGAATACTGCTTGCGGATAACATTTTAGTGGCCACTACTTTAGGCATTGTCTTGGAATGCAAGTCCATTAATGGCAGGTGGTTGTGACCAAATCCAGGGCTGAAAAGATACAAAGTCACAATATCTACACCTTTCTTTTTCCCTGAGCTTTTCTTTGATACAGCTTTTCTAGATCATCTCCACTGAGGTGAAAATGTGTAGCTTCATTTTAATTTGTGTGAAATGCAATTACTGATATAATGTTGCTGCAATGTTCTTGGGTTTCAAAAAATAGTGAGTACAACAGTAGTTAAAACTGATCAGGTCTCGCACTCTCTTTACCATTCTAGCTAAATTATTATTTGTTTGATGCTATCAAGAAATTAAAGAGCTATCCTAAGTGACGTTTTGGGAGTTTATTTTTTATTTTGCCCAAACTCTGCTGATTTATCGTATACATGCTTGTTTTCATGTGGTAAACATTGCCCTGTATTTTTTCGCTGTTTTGCGCTTAGTTTTCAAGAGAACATGGACTAAAAATATGCAAATTCAACCAAAAAGTCACTTGGTATTTACAGTATAGTTTTACACTAAGCTCTTCAATTACAGATTAATCACTGACCTATAAAGAGGAAAGGAATGTTCTCCTTCAGCCGAGCTTCCCATGCTGCAGATGCTGTTCTTTTTCTGCATCGTGTAACCACCATATGTATGCGGCGGCCACACATCTGATCGAGCATCTGATGCTCCAGAATTGTTCCGTTGCACAGTTGCTTTGCTTGCTGCAACCATTGGGGATACCTCTCTAGGACGATCATCATATGAGCTTTGGCTGCAAGTGCTTCTTTTCCGAAGTCGTGGCCTCTCATGACTGCCTGGTGGGGGAGGAGACTCGGTCAGGCGTAGATCAAAGGCACCACTGTCCACATCACTGATCTGCAGCAGGTTCAGGAGAGGCTCCAGTGGAATTGTCTTCAATGCAGTAGAGAACTCTTGTTCATTGTTGAAGTCCAAAATACTTTGCAGGATTGACAAGCAGGTGCTCTGGAGAAATAAGACAAACCGAACACTCAGTGTTTGATAATTTGTTGGTTCACTTGTAATACACTTGCTACTTTTGTGAAGTAAACAAGGCTCTGCTGTTTATGTCAACTTGTTCTTTTCGCACATTACCCAGAGTTCCAGATAAGAGGGGGGTCTCGGGTCAAAAACCCTACAAGGTGAGCTACATGACCTGACAAATTAATAGAAATTTTATGATGATTTGGTGGGAGCACTGGAAATTTGACCCAACGGATTCCTTGTTGACACCCTGCCTTAAAATCTTATCTGGAACCCTGATTACCTCGTATATTTTGAAAACAGTGACTGTCAATAATGAAAAATTGGATGAACTACACCCCTGGGCATGTACAAACACTTCTTAACTGCTTTAAGTCTGAATCAATCAAGATTCTGAATAAAACAATAAAAAGTAGCCATATATAATTATACCTGTATTGGTTCTGGACCATCCACCAGTTTCAAAACAGTCTCAATCAGGCCTGCCTCAACTGATCTCTTACGGCTGTCTGCTCCTTCAAGCTGGTGTGAAGAATACAGTAATACTGTTAGAAACTAGGATTAACCATTCTGTAGTTAAAAAACAAAATCTCAACATGTTAGGAGGTTACAGAGAACACTATTCAGATGACCCACAACAACAAAAAGGTTAACAAACAATCTGTTATCATTACCAAAGTGACAAGTTATTTTTAAAGACAAACAAAATATCCAAGCAAGATATCAGTTTACAGAAGTTAAGGCAGGTGACATTCCCAAGCTCCACAGACAACTCTCCTCGGGAACTCTTTGTCCTCCATTGTCATTGCAACGTCCAGTCAATGCCAGTTTGGATAGCAGGAAAAACAAGGAAGTTAGTTTGAAGTCATTTTAATTCCTGGGCAACATATTTTGTGGGTACAGCACGTTCTCATTCAGAGGCAGCAAAGAGGGCTCATTACAGCTTGATTTGGAGCTTTTTGTTTCACTACATTATTTCTTGATCCAACACGCTGTTGATTTTTAAATTTACTCACATTAAACAGATTGCCAATCAGCACAGCAATATGATTGTTTATCACAGTTGAAACAGAATCCATGTGGGCCAGACTAATCAGCTGTCCAGATGCTCTTGGAAGGCAGAGATAAGCTAACAAGCTAGAGTGACACTCAGGATTCCCTGACAACAGGACCACTGGCTCCAAGGCCTCAATCACTGAATCCTCATCCTTCATGTAGTGTGAGCCCGTGCTAATCAATGAGCTTTCTTCGCATTCTGAAGTGCTTCTTTGACAACTCTGAAAACAGCAAATAAAAATAAGAAACATTAATACTGTAAGTAACCTGATCCATCCCTCCTAGAGTACAACATACAGACAGCAAAACTGAAATCAAAGGAATGCCACAGAAACTGCTGGTATGCACAAAAATTCATGAATAATAATTTAATTTTTGGATCATCAAAAATGCACCACAGGCGTCTCACAAAAACTGGGTTGCAGCTACTGTTAATAATTAATAAGAGTTACGACCAATCTACAGGTAGTATTTGAGTCACATGTATACCTCTCTAAACCCCAATTTAACTACGTTCGTCGCAATTTAGGTGCCTCGAGACAGCCAGGGGCTGACCGGTAACCCAGCCCCTCCGCAATGGAACCACGCACGTGGCTGCCAGTGTCCGCAACCCAGTCACGAGCCCCCACACCCCTGCTTCCCAGAACCAGCAACGAGAGACGGATAAAAAAACCCTGGGCACCTGTCACACTGAATACAAATTCAGTGGAAAGAAAAAAAAATAATAATAATAATAGTAATACCAATGGACTAATAATGATAATGCTAATAAAGCCAATAATAGTGATGATGATAATAATAATAATAATAATAATAATAATAATAATAATAATAATAATAATAATAATAAATAAGGGAGTGGGAGGGTGGGGAAAGGAACAAACAGTCCGCCAAGACAGCAAGAACTCACACAAGGGAGACAAACCAGAAACATGTGACAAGAGGTGAGCCTGCCTCAAAGACCACTGACCATAACACACAAAAAACTGCTAACCAGCCACAGCCGCAAAAATACGCTATAAATACTGCTAACCGCACACGCTACAGTCCTGTAAAACGCACAAGGGATACAAACACCCTTAACAGGACATGCAAACATGCTAACAGACCGCTAATCGCTTACCGCAAACAATACGCTAACCATATATTGCTACTGTCCTGCACAAACGCATAAGGGATACAAACACCCTTGACAGGAGACGCAAAAAACTGCTTACAAAAAACCGCTGACCACTCACCACAAAAACACTGCTAATAGTAGGACCAAAGAATGCTAAAAAACTAGTGGGACGGACAGAAAAATAAACCATAAAATGAGAGCGGCCAATTGAACAAAAAACACAAACAGACCAAACTGACAATGCTCCTAGTAGTTAACTATAAAGTTAAATTGCATTTAACCAAATACAAATCATTAACTTTCATAAGAGTCTTGCTCAGCTAATTAGTATGCATTAACTTTGTTAAAGATCTCTACTGATTAACATGACAAACACGACAAACACAATCTATTGTAACAGTTTCAATTCACATATTTTGTCTATTATTTAAAGGGTTTACAACGTGCCTTTTGATTGACAAGCTTTGACAAATGGGTGTCTGAAATAAACACTATTATCTTGATCATAAGATAAAACATGCATACCACTGCAGATTGATCCGACTCCAAACTTGGCTGACGTGCATTGGAAAGCTTCCGTTCTTTCTGTGTTGTTTGGTTAGCTTCCTCTGTGGCCTGTACCCGTTCTGAGGGTGTGGCATCTCCCCCTGACTCTGTAGGAACTGCATCCATCCCTACCCCTTCACCATCTGGTTTAGGACTGTCACCAAACTGAATCAGATCAGTCACTACCTCTTCTTCCTCCCGTGAACGCTTCTTTGAAGTGAACGGAGAGAGCAGATTGCTTTCTAACCGAGGAACAGAAGCATTGACACACAAGGACAAAGAGACATTGCTTTGATCATCATAGCTAAGAACATCTCCTGAAACCTTGGCTGCAGTCAGTGTTGAAGGAATAAAAGGTACTTCTTGATTAACAGGCTCCAAGACAGAATCTGAAGTTTGATCTTCTCTGCTGGTAGCTTTTGCATCCTGTTGTTCCACTGTTGACTGAGGTAAATCTGCATCAACTTTGTTATCCACAGAGTTAGTCTTGTTGGCTAGTTCTAATGAAGACTCACTGGGCTTGACTACTGATTGTGCCTCTTCTGTGTTCCTCTGTTCACTCTGCTCTAAGTCAGTATTTTGCACTTCAAATGTTTTGTGAAAACTGTGCAAGCGCACAAGACCTCCTCTTTTAGAGTGGGCTGCAAGAAAGAAACAAAATTCAAGATTCCCAAGACTACATGCATTAAGTTGAACAGAAGTTATTTGTGAAGTAAATGCAGCAACCGAATGCAACCCATTTGCTCTGTTAGTAATCTGTTAACACTGGTTATCTGATATCAGTGAACAGTCATACAGGTCGACATCTTGTTCAGCTCAACCCTTACCAAAATTGAAGTTTGAATTGTATACTTTTAGTATACAAAGAGTATACATTGTCTGTGTTACATAGCTCATGTGTATATATTAATTTTTGTATACATCAAATATACATCAAGGGAAACTTCAGCTTTCTTATCTGTAGTGATGTATACTTTTTGTATACATCATGGTTAAGGTGAGTTGCTTATGTATACATTGTGTATACATCAATATTGAACTGTTTGATAAGAGACCAATGATGTATACTTATTATATACATCATTGCTCAATTTGAAAAGAACAATTATCACTACCTTCTTTGCAGTATACTATATGTATACAAAAACAACAAATGATTTGGACAAAAAATGCAAGGATGTATACTAATTGAATTAATATACCACAAAAGTCAGCTGTATTTCAATGTAATTTTGATTGCGTGGATACATATGGAGACAAAAAGCCGTAAAGATCAGCACAACAAATTGAAGGGCTGAGAGCATAAACTGCCTATGTGTAATTTTAGGTTGTTTTTCAATTTTGCTCAGAAATGAAACAAAAATCAGTGAATAAAAATACCAGAAAATGCTTTTGAATCAAATTGCTTGCAAGTCACATGCAAAAATTTGTTTCATTTCCGAGGAAAATAAAAAAAATGACCTAAAACTACACATAGGCAGTTTATGCTCTCAGCCCTTCTTATGTCTGCCTTATTAACATGCATGAAGCAATGCCCAAGGGTATTCTTTATTTGAAAACTAAGCGCCAAATGCTTGTAACTGAAGGGTAAAACTGAAACTGTACATGAAATGATTGACAGGTAGAAAGGATTGTTCCATAGTGTGACGTAGACTAAAAGTTTTGGCAGTTAAAACATTGATACTTACACGACGTTTATGTTGGAGCTCCTGACTCAATCCGCGCAAGCTTGTTTGGTTTAATCGAATTATGTCAGTTTGCCTGTTCGCTCGGTGGTCTAAGGACATCATGAAGTCTTTAGACCTGCAAGTCTAACACAGCTGAAAGAAGCCAGTCATGTTTTCTCTGCTTGCCAAACCATGAAGAGAGATTAATTTGACTCTCCGGTTTGGGAGTAGAGATTAAGAGCCGGGCAGAAAAAAAAACTCTGAAAACATCTCTCGTCTCAAAAGCAGCTCGGTTTTGCTAGTCTTGGTCCATTTCTGAAAGGTTGCCGTGCTAGAATTTCTGAAAAGCAGAGGTGTTTATGGAGTTCAAGGCAAAAAAGTGGTTGATGTTTGCAGAGTGTCTTTCACTCGCAAAGGGCATAAAATTCCCACAATTCATTGCGGCCGAAGTGGGCGCTGTCTCGCGGGCCATCAAAGCCATGAAACAGTTCATCAAAATCTGGAAACATTATGGAGAATTCATCCGAGAGAAGGAAATAAGCATGACGAGAAGGCTGTCCGTTTTCGATGAGTATCTTGAAAACAATCCAGGGAAAAGTTGCATGGGCATGCGTGGAAAATATTACTCGTGGTTGGTCGTCGAGTTGTTATGTAAACAAAGTTGAGACATGCTGCTGAATTTCAACATATAAATCAGTTTGCATCGATCAACTCGGTTATTTGATTCTATGGAGGCTTGTAAACATCAGCAAAACGTATTTTCGAGCAAGATAAACACCAGCAAAAAAGTATTTGCATGCAAGACATTTTAACAAGTCGTTGTGTTACGCATCACATGATACGGATTAAATTTCACATCTTATGCAAATATTTACGTCTTGAAGCCAACAAAAATAGTTAAGTATTTTGTTCCAATTTTTTCACTGTCGTCATTTATGTTGATTTGTGATACGATTTTCATTCCACTGGTTCCATGATTATAACCCTTCAAAATTGTTTCAATTATAATGACCAAAGCACGCATTATGCCAGTCAAAGCTCTATTTCGAAGTGGAAACCGACGGGAAACAGCTTACTCTTTTAACTATTAATTTTGCCCTTGAACATCATTGACTCAAATTTTCGGTGATGCTCACGAACAGAAGTTGTTGGTATTGGCCAAAAGCTATCTTCAAGTAAAAACAGCCGTCTTTAATATTTTATTCTATTTCTCAGCTGACAGCAAGCTTTTTAAGCACCGAGTTAGAATCAAGTCCAATCTTGCCGTATGCCATTTTCAACCAAAACACCCTCTTCAACATTTTACTTATATCGGCCAAAGCCTTCCCAAAAGAATTAAGAATCAACCAAGAAACCTGTGCGCTCTTTTCAATTCGGGAGAACCAGGAAACCAAGAAACCTGTGCGAGACTCAAAATAAGCAGCTTACTTTAATGTTAACGTTTGCAATGCCCTAGGCCAAACCCTATCCCTAGCTCTAACCCTAACCCTAACCCTAGCTCTAACCCTAACCCTAACCCTAGCTCTAACCCTAACCCTAACTCTAACCCTAGCCCTAACCCCCAACGCTAACCCTAGCCCTAATTTTAACCCTAACTCTAAACTTAACAATAACCCTAAATCTTTTGAGTGCTGTTTTCAAGTCGGACAAAATCTATGCACACTGGCTTAAGGTTAACCAAGGCTGCTGTGTGCTGTTTTTAAGTCAACCCAAAATGTTGCGCACTGTTTTCCAGCTAAGGAAGCTTCTTGAGCACTATCAGTAAGCAAAACACTGGTAATAAGCGCTGCATTTAAAAAAGTCGATCATTTCCAAGTCGGATGGGCATCTTGTGGGCTGTTTATGAGTCAAAAAGGCACATTGCACATACATACATGCATGCATGCATGCATGCATACATACATGCATGTTAATAAGGCAGACATATGAAGGGCTGAGAACATAAACTGCCTATGTGTAATTTTAGGTCGTTTTTCAATTTTGCTCGGAAATGAAACAAAAATCAGTGAATAAAAAATACCGGAAAATGTTTTTGAATTGAATGTCAGAGCATTTATTTGCACTGTAACCTTTCTGTTCAGCTCATGTACTGCAAAACACTCAGCTCACTGTTACCGTTGATTGCACGCGCCCAAAACATGTTTTCACCTGATGCCAAATGTCTGCGTTTCAGGTGTCAAACTTCAAAGTTTTCCCGCCCAAATGTGAAGTTCCTTCGGTGTCTCATGGTTCAATCCACTGTCAATGCAGTCAAGAAATCAGAGGAAAGACAGCGAAAATCCTTTCAATGATATGTATGGAGAGCCGAAAAAGCACTTGAACTGAGTGGGATGCCTTTTTGAAAATTTCTTCCTTTCTTGATGACTGAAAACATATCCCTGCAAGTAGTGAAACACTAGCTGAAACTTCACATTTGGGCGGGAAAACTTTAAAGTTTGACACCTGAAACGCAGACGTTTGACGTCAAGTGAAAACATGTTTTGGGCGCGTGCATTCACAGGTAGATGCAATCAACGGTATGTTTGTAGTGCTAATTGAGAACATAATTCATCCACCACTTCCACTGGCAAACAAGAAACTTGCACACTTTGTTAGCTGATCCTGTTGTAAATGGTAACTCCTTGAAAAGTTCCTCTATACCCCGTTTGTGTCAAAAGATGAAAGTTTGATTAAGTGACAGAGCGAAGAAGCAGGGAAGAAGAAACCACTAGATTTCAGAATACCTGTTCACTTAATTTACAAACCATTGAATAACAATGGCGTCCATTGAAATATGCTTCGTTCTTCAAAAACCTCCGACAAAAGGTCTCAAAAGTGAACAAGCATTCTGAAATTGCTCCAAAGAAACATGCAAGTGCTCATTTTCAGATTTGACTGTTGCAGTAGTGTTTTCTATCACTTGGACCACTTTATGTTGATAAAACCACACAAAAAGGTTTCCTCTCGCCTCTGAGTACTTATAATTCTGGAAATAAGCCGTCTATTTTTCAGGAAACCTCTTGTTTTCCCAAGCAATCCATCAGAATTGAGTAGTTCAGTCCTCCATGCTGAATTTGAGTGAGCTAGTTCCCAGGAAAGCAGTGAGGTCATTAACGCATGCGCAACTCGACTTGAACATCACATCGCGTGTGTAAACAATGGGAAAGTGTGATTTTACCTTTTGCAGCATGGGTTTGAAGCTGGCTGCGTTACTCTGCTAAAAAGTTTGATTCCCCGGGATTTTACGACTAAAACACATCAGTTGAGGAGAAGAAAACAGACAGACATATAGTTCATGAACCACAAAATGTCCCAGGCTGGCTAGAAAGAAAGGTTAGATGTTCAAATGCTAGTTTGGATCACAGATTAATTTTCTCAACTCATCGTCACTCATTGCAAGTTCAAATTTGTCATCTGATTCTTTATCGATCTTCTCTTTTGCATCTTTACTTCATCATTGTTTAGTTTTGAAATGGTAAAGTTCTAGAATTGACAAGATATAATAAGCTTTAATTGGTCACTTGTATTTGATTTGAGGGACTAGAAGACAGAATTTCTGAATCGTTTATTCATCACTGTCATTCGTACTCGGAGGAATCATTGGATTTCTTTGAATCTGAACTTTCGATTACACAAAGTTAAATTGTACTGACTAATCATTTGAGCATCACTGACATTAATATTGAATCAAAAGTTCAAAATTCACTCAAAATTCACCTTGCTTTGCCACATGAACGTGAAGCAAAGACCAGAAATTTTTCGAAAAATGGCAGTCAATGGAGATGAATTTTGTAGACCTTAATTTTCCATACAAAGAGTGTTCCCTTAGAGTTCTCTTTCAAGAATGTTATGTTACAGTTACATATGAATAAAATGCATTTTATTATGCCTTGGATTCTATTTTGTTGGTTTCACCTTACCTTAAATCCCAATAAATATATAATACAATCATTAAAATTATTATAAAATGATTTCAAGTTTATACCAGCAAGCATGTGGGTTTTCAAAGCTGGTCATCTGTTTCATATCTGAAATTATACTAAAAGTATACTTTTGATATAAAGCCCAAGGATAAATAAAGCCTGTCTGTGATACTTATCATACATACAGAAAGTATACACTCTGTATACTCCTTTGATTTTGAAATTTATTTGTGCTACAGTATATTTCGTAGTATACTTTTAGTATACAATTTGTACTTGACTGGACATAGTATACTAAAAGTATACTTTCAGTCATCCCAAATTACTATTACAAAAAGTATACATTAAAGTATATCTTTGGTATACCCTATGTAGTATACTTTGTGTGCATAAAAGAGTACACAAAAAGTATAGTCTATTTTGTTACAGGAAAGCAAATGAGAAGAATAACTTTAAGGGCACAACCAGTAAGTGAAGAAGAATAAAAATTATTTCTTTTGTGATTTCTTCATTAAAGGAGTATTTTTACAGTCAAAACACCAAGCACCCTGCCTAAAAGATGATTAATGCGTTCATTAATCCAGAACCACTTTGATTCTTGGCTTCAAATTATTACAATGTTCAGTTGACTTTTCGAAACTTGAAGCCAAGAATCGAAGCGGCTCTGGATTAATGAACGTATTAATCATTTTTAGGCGGAACGCTTCACGCGTTTTGACTGTAACAGTAACATTTCATTGACTTACCAAGCAATGGACTCAATGTTCGTGAGAGATTGATACTTTCAGATCTTCTGATGACATGCCTCCCTCGTCCTGCTTCCGGACTACCACGCCCACCGGATATGGAACACAAACTTGAAGACCTCTTGTGCTGAAACAACCCTCGCCTAAGTGCCGATATTCTCTCTACTTTGGGTGAATGGACAGTGGATTTGGATTTTAAACTGCTGGCACCTGTTGAACTCTGGCAGTTGACTGATGACGCACCTGAATTTGAACGTGACTTGGAAATATCTGTGGCAGCAAAAGTCTCACAGGCTGACTGTACAAGAAGTCTCTGCATCTCTTTTAGCTCCTGTGTGAGAAATTGTTTCAAAAGATAAGTTTATTAAACCAACCTCAATCAAGTCACTATAGCAACAACAACGACAACAACTTTATTTATCACTTCTTAAATAGACATTACAATTTGGCCTAATCGAGTCGGGTGGAACAATAATACAGGTTCACATACATAAAATTATTATAGACCTAAAATTGAAAGTACAGTTGGGAGACAAAATGTTTTCACTATTAAATAGAATATTTAATATATAAACTGCATCAACATTACTTACATTGGGTAAATCAAAGGTAATAAATTTCGGGTACACACCAAAGGCTTGACAGTTTCTGAGAAACTGAACATCAAGCTCAGCTTTTCTCTATTCTATTTTCAGCTTTTTTCATGGTCAGCTGGCGACCAAGTCAAGAAAAGCTGAACTTGATGTTTGGTTTCTCAGAAACTGTCAAGCCTTTGGTGTGTACCTCAAATTTATCACGATTTATTTACCTAAATAGAATATGCAAAACATAATGATTACAGATATAATAATATCACAAAACCTTGACATTTTGAATGATGTTTCCAGTATCAAGATAAGAGTCATCTAAAGCTAATATGTCAAAAAAAGTTCTTTTTATTTTTCTTTTAGATAGATAGACAACTTTATTTAAGTCTCAAGTCTTAATAGTCAAGCACAAGTGCTCTACTAATTGGGGAGACTAAAATATAAATTAAAATCTATTCAACTAAGATGTAGTAAAATATATTAACCCATTGGCACCCGTGCCGGCCAAAACCGGCCGTAAAAAACTCCCGTGCTTCAAAACATTGCAACTTTCTCAATCACACGAATATTGCCTTAACTGTTAGTTGTGAGCACGAAATGGAATGCCCTTTAAATTTGGATATCCAATAAATGCAAGAAACGTAGCGATTTTTACCAAATATGGCCTTTTGAGTTTGGACAAGAACGAAACTGGCCGTTTTTAACGTCAAAGAGAAACAACAAAAATGCCCCTTTTTGCCTTCATGTTTTTTAGGGAAATCATCGTCGAAAAACCAAAATTCAACCATCATAATGAAATTCAGTCCTTTTTCTAGCTTAGAAATGACTTTTTTTGTTCATATTCTTCTCCCGAGCGTAGATACTGCCTTTTGTTCCAGTGCATTCGGACCTTCCCGACATTTTCAACATCTTGAGCGCATTGCATGCTGGGAACTAATGAGAATTTTTGACAGCGCCCGTTCCTTCCCCCAATTCTTTCACATATAAACTAAGTCTACAGCCACTCCGACCTACCGCCAAAATTTCCTGCTCGTGGTCATCTTCAGTACACAGAAATTCCAAAATATGTGGCGGTAGGTCGAGAAATTCATCAACAGTCGAGTCCCAAAGGTACTAAGTGTTCGACCGGCCAAATTCCCAGTTCGTCGAGTAACAAGCCAAATTCAACAACAAAGTACATCACCTTGCTCGATTCTTTGAGAAAGTGGACTCTTAGCTACCATCACGCTTAATGATGCTCATCAGGCAGCCGCTAAAGATGAAAAATGGCTGTAAATTTAGCAGAAATCGCAAGCAAACTGAACTTGGGCCATTGTTGTCGCTTCACGGATAAAAAATAGCTACGTCAAAATGACGTTTTCAGAAACCTTGAGCCTCCAGTGGCTTAGGACAGCACCACTTTTCCCTGGTAGTTCAAATAAAGAGTCACGAATTGCTATTCATCGTTTATAGGTGGAAAATCACTCCGAAAATGTAAAAACCTGCGGTAGTCAATGGGTTAAAATAAAATAAAATTATAAATTAAAATTAAATCTAACAACTAATATGTTGAAAAAATCTCTTTTCATAAGATTTCACTATTATACAACGGTTAAATTCGGCTGTCAAGTCAAGCTATTGGTCAATGATTCTCCCATCAACACCACATGTTATAAATACCTAGGCGTGCATCTGGACCCGACACTTTTGAAACGCATTTTCAAAAAATGTACAAGAAGGCAACAGGAATAGTGAACCTCTTACGGCGCATCCGTTCCAGCATTGATACCCTTAGTGCCCAACGAATTTATCAATCAATGATTATGCCAGTATTTACGTATTGCGATTATAATAGTCTTGGATGGTCAGAGTCCCGCAAACGCATGATCCGCTCCATTGAGACCCGAAGCCTCAAAATCATTTCCCCAAAATGCAGTCCACAGAACTGTGATCTTCGATTTTTAACAATTGACAACTTTTTACAAAAGAGAGCGCGCTGTTTTGTACATGTATTTGACTTCCTTAATGGCACTGCATGTTATCCATTTAAAGATTACTTTCAACGATTACATCATAACGCTTTAAACACTAGAAACGATGGGAAAACAGTAAAACTACCAAAGGTAAAACTGGATTTTGCGCGCCGTAGTTTTCATTTTTTAGGTGCTTCGATTTTTAATTCATTGCCGTTAAGTTTAACCAACCAACCACCAAAGCGAGTAAATATAAGAGAAGTTAATATTCTTATATTTACTCGCTTTGGTGGTTGGTTGGTTGCATCTTTGATATGCGTTAAGTTTAAGAAACATTAATTCTAGAGTTTTATTTAGGAAAGCCTTGGATGATCATTACTTGTAATTTCTATGATAGTTTTTGATGCTTTTTTAACTTAGTGCATTTTTTGCTTTAATATCTACTTTTTTATTATCAGTTTTTTAAATTCTTAGTCACCAGGTTCCCGCTGATAACAGTACTTTGTACTGAAGGGCTATCCTGGGTAAATATTACATTTATTATTATTATTATAGAGTTACAATGTAAGTTTGTGGTTTTGCCTTGTGATAACTCAAGTTAAGAAAAATAACAACATCCTCCTTGTCTAATCTCACAGACAAAATGTTTTAAAACACAACCAGTGTATTTGGTTCTCTTACATTGTACATTTTCAAAACCTTTAAAGCGTTTTTTTGAACTGCACAGATGGTAATTAAGTCTATGAGAAAAAATGAGAAACTCATACTGGTTCTAAGTCCACTGGCCGTACTCCATGAATGTTATTCTCATATATCCTTGCACCATGCTCTACTAAAAGGAATGAAACTTCCAACTTGCTTCTGTGTCCTGCTGACATGTGAAGTGGTGTACAGCTAAAGTATGTAAAAAACAATCAAAGAGAGTTATTATGGGTAACACTGAAGGAGTTTAGGGGCTACATGAACCAGACTAAACACAATTTAAAGACATTTTTAGATTATAATTTGAAATTATTAGATACATGTATAGTAATAACCTTTCTGTACCATCTCCCGTTCTTACAGATTAGCCATACCACCACCCACCCCCCTCCCCAAGGAAAAAGTACATTTATGGCTTACCACAAGTGCTTATATACTGTAGTTAAGGGGAAATGGCTGTCTGTTCCAAAATAAATGTATGGGACTACACTGTACATATGTCTGGGGATTATATTATATTTGCAAGAAAGCCAAGAAAGCTACAAAACTTACAAGTTATTGTCTTTTGCCCTAACGTTTGCACCAAAGGCCAAAAGTAACTGAGTGACAGCTCTGTTCCCAGCAGAGGCGGCAACATGCAATGGCGACTTGTCATCAGGACCTTCCCAGTTGATATCTGCACCCCTGAGGAAAAACAACAGAATTGATAACAGGGATTTCCAGGAATTTCATTATTTTTGGCATAGAAGGCTTCTCAAAAGCAAATACATGTAGATGAACCGTCAACAATAATTTATCTTGCTTGAAGACTGGTACTGTGTTCAGAGTACATGAACAGTCTATTTTGTATGCAAAATCAAGCTACATGTAAGTGTCCAAGACATTTTGGCCAGGATTGTACACTGTATATGCATCTGGAAGCTTTAGGCAGTACAGTGTATGTTGCTCACAAACAAAGAAAACCTTCCATTCACGTCATCTTGTAGGTCATTTTTTAAAGTCAAAACAACTGGGAGTACCTTCACTGTAGTTCAGAAGATTTTCATTGCTTCAATCATTCTAATAAATGTGACCTCTCACGCGAAAACGTACACTAGCGGCTGTTCGTGCGAACGGCAAAACGCACGGCTAGTGAACGACTGACACACGGATGGCCAGGACGTTTGACACGGTTATGATGAACGACTGAACGGCTGAAGAAAAATTTTGAACGGCTCAAGTGAACGGCTGAACGGCAGTAGAAAAATTTTGAACGACTCAAGTGAACGGCTGAACGATCAAACAGTCATTAAATTCATCCAACATCGTGTTTGTCAAACGTAACGTTGGGTGGCTAAAACGGGCAAACAATGTTTGACCAAACACCAGCGATTTCGACGATATTTGGTTTATTTGGTTGCGTTTTACCGGCTGTGCACGCTTTGTTGGTTGGGGTGGCTAAACGATTGATCAATTTTGTTCGCAATGCGAAAAAATATAATCTTGTAAATCGAACATGGCAAACCATTTTAATGTAAAAGTCGAGAGAGGCGGCTAAACAATCATTTACCCGGGGCTTTAACGGCGAACGGCTACATAATATAATTATTTTTCGAATGGATCGCTGAGAACGCGCGGTTGAATGGGTAAAAACAATAATTATTTTGAATCGGCGATCACGAAACCCCATTCAATATTGAGTCGATGTTTGTGTTTTCATGCTGCGTTTCCGACATTAAAAACTCAGAACCTGTTTTAAAGTTCGAAAATGAAAGTTCCCTACGCATATTTCTCGTTAAATGTCTACCAGTAACAAAGGTACAGGGAACTACCTTTATTTTATGACGACGAAACCATCTCTTTGTGTCAACAAGAAATTCTGCGAGAATTAGAAGCGGCCTTTTTGACCATCCGAGCCGGATTAATGCACAGGATAAGTTCAAGTTGATCGTAATTCAATTTTTGTCACCTTTCAGTTAGCATGACAGTCAATTCGTCACTCCGAATGATAAAGTATTTAAAATTTGACTGTGGGTTTAAGGAAGACTTTGGTGGCCTGGTGGGATAGCACGCTCTTTTCGCATTGTAATGACAACTTAGGGTCGATGGTTCCAGCCTCCGTCAAGTGAAGTTTGTTTTTTCTTTGATCTCTTTTTTTTTTTTTTTCTATTCCTTTTCACTTGTTTTTCATTTTTCTTTTGTCAACCCTTAAGCTGTAACCCTATTTTGCAATTTAACACGGAAAAGTACTCAACCGATTCTATGGATATTCGCTACGCGAGAAACCAAGGCCAGCTGAAGCTTCACAAAACACTGGCACTTCGATTTGTTTGACAATTTCAAAGAAAGCGAACAATTTGGTATAAATCTGCGTCTTCGATCCGTTGACCAGTTTCTCGACGATAACCGAAATCTCAATACTACTAATGAATGTTGCGGTCAATATTTGTTTATCTTTAAAACCGGGTCAAAAGGAACGCTCAAATAAATTCATTTCCTATAATTCTGACTAAACATTTCTTTTTGAAAGGATTTCGCCATTTCCGACTCTGACCCCTGTATTTTATGGCCACCAAAATCTACAAGTTCAGTCTAAAAACATTTACGGTCTTCCGAATAGCTTTCGTTAAGTCATCTGTGTTGTGAAATGCTACTCAAAATAAACGCTTTCAAATAAATTCCTTTCCTACTGGATGTACATTGGAGTAATTCTATTCTGACACTGACATTTGTTTCCTCTGTAACCCTTGAGCATTGAAAGGCTTTTAAAGGGACGATGCGTGACCGACCTAATGAGTTTATTTACTACAAAATTCTTTAATAACCGCAAGAAATGTCTCCTTAGCGCAATCGGATAAGGGACCGAGATTGGGATCCGAAGGTCGCGAGTTCAAGTCGCGGCACCGCAATTAGAATATTTATCTCTTTACTTATGACATTGTTTCTTCCTCTGGCCGAGAGGGGCACGGGCCTCTCGGCGAACACCACGACAAAAAAAACTAAAAAAAAAAAAAACGGGTAATTTAAGAAGCGGCTCGTCGCTAAGCGACGGCCGCTTAATAAGAACGGCGAGCGGTTGTTTATACTTACCGAAGCATAACATTCGCCATATGCTAATTTGCAAATGCAATGATATTTGCATACGGTAACGCAAGGGTCGGTACAAAACGTGGACCCCCCTTCTGGACCCCTCGATTTTTCTGTTGAAAAATAATAAAATGATATTCAACAGTCTTCGCTTTGGATTTCAACTTCGGACACTACCACAGCCAGTTGCCATTTTTATCCCGAGAAAGACTTGCTTTAAATTTCGCTGATTTTTGTTGTTACAAAATACTTTAGAATTTTCTCACAAAGGAGATTAGATAAACATTAAGCATGCAAAGTGCTGTTCGGCTTTCAACTGGGTTTCGAAGAATGTGAACCGAGCTCAAAAACTATCTTTTTTTCTGTTTGGATTAGAATAAGGACTGCTAGTTAATGTTATCACTGCAGCAAAAAGGTGAGCAATGTTTTCTTCCACGCTGGCAAAATATAGTCGAAAGCTTGCTCTGAAATATCGTAGAGCCGTCAAATCCGCTGAATGTTGTGGCATCAAACATGATGGAATGAAATATGATCACCCTGGTTGCCTAGCACGTGACATAAATCTGCCACCGATAATAATTTTCACATTCTCCGAAGCCAGTTGAAAGCTGAACAGTAGGTTGCATATTTAACGTTTATCTAACCTTTGCGAGAAAATTCTGAAGTATTTGGTAACAACAACAAACGTCAGCAACGCAAATTCAGCGAAATTCAAGCAAGTCTTTCTCGGGATGAAAATGGCAACTGGCTGTGGTAAACAGATTGTCTGGGTACCCTGTGGTGTTGGATGCGGAAAAACAGCTGTTTTGCTTTATGAAGGTTGTTTGCTTTTAGCTTTTTGGCTGTGACGATGGGTCAACCAAACTTAGTGAAAGCCGGAGAATATACGACAGGATGATAAACAAGTGAATTGTTTGAAGTACAAGCATTTGCGTGCAGATAAAACTCGCTGTGGCTATATGGCCGGTAACTGGTAAACACTAAATTACCGGCGGTCCGGTATTTTTTTTTAAATTGTCAAATCGAAGAATCCTGGCTAATCCAAACCATCGTATGTCAATTAGGAAAAGTTATGCGATCCTGAATGATTTAGCGCTCAGAGGACGAACCGGGATTTGTGACACTACCGGTCAAGGTGTTAAAAAACACTAAATGACCGGCAGTCCCAAACAAATCACGGTTCGTCCTCCGAGCCCACCATAAACCAAGCGCTGGACTTGAGATCTATAAATCATTTCAGGATCGTTTGACTCCTAATCGACATACGATGGTTTGGATTGGCCGGGATTCTTCAATTTGACAATTTCAAAAAGAAATATCGGACTGCCGGTCAATAAGTCTTTTTAACACCTTGACCGGCAGTCGACCTGAAAAAAAAATTATAAGTGTCACAAATCACGATTCGCCCTCTGAGCCCAGCATAAACCAAGCGCTGGAACAAAACATTATTCAACAAGAGTGAGTATTCACAGAGAAATTGGGGCATACCGATTAGCACTGGATGTTATTAAAAGCCGACAGGATATTGTGCGAGTGCAGCCAACCGGAGCGAATTTCGCGGGAAGTTTTGGGATTTGCTTGATAAAGGCCGTGCGCTTTTAGTTTTTCGGCTATGACGATGGGTCATGCAAACTTAGTGAAAGCCGGACGAACCGCGATTTGTGACACTACCGGTCAAGGTGTTAAAAAACACTAAATGACCGGCAGTCCCAAACAAATCACGGTTCGTCCTCCGAGCCCACCACAAACCAAGCGCTGGACTTGAGATCTATAAATAATTTCAGGATCGCTTGACTTTCCTAATCAACATACGATAGTTTGGATTGGCCGGGAATCTTCAATTTGACAATTTCAAAAAGAAATATCCGACTGCCGGTCAATAAGTCTTTTTAACACATTGACCCGCAGTCGACCTGAAAAAAATTTTAAGTTTCACAAATCACGGTTCGCCGAGCCCAGCATAAACCAAGCGCTGGATCTATAAATCATTTCAGGATCGCTTGACCTTTCCTAATCGACATACGATGGGTTTGGATTAGCCGAGATTCTTCGATTTGACAATTTGTAAATAGAACGGACTGTGTTTTTGACACCTTGACTGGCTACCGGCCACATAGGCACAGTGGATAAAATTACGCGGAACATTTCCACTGATCGATTTGCCGATCGGACGAATGCACGGAAAAAAACAAACAGTAAGAACGAAAATTCGAAGAGTGTATTAAGTAATAAAGAAGCTTTACAAAGGATTTTAGCGATTGTAGCTTGGAACACGGAGTGCAATATTCTTGTGTGTGAAATTCGACCTCACGATTGACATACTTATATTGGATAACATCTTCGTTTTGACAAGACTTTCGCAACATGCAGCTGGATTCGTAGCCGTTCGAAAAGTTGTATAATCTTTGATTTGTTTTAAACGGGTAACCGAACTTGTTTATACGACTGAGTGTCTTTCCTGAACTGATGAACAACGGTTGAGAATTGCACAATGACAACCGCACGAAGTCGACATTTCAGCAGTAATTAGCAAAATAGTTTTACGGACTCACTTTGTCTGATGTTTCCATTAAGCCACCGAACGTTGTGTTTCGCAAACGTGATGTTGGACGAATGCACGTTCGTTAGCGTTATGAAAGATTGCTTCGCATCATTTTTCTAAAGTCACGAAGGGAAAAACAAACAGTAAGCACGAAAATTCGAAGAGTATACTAAGTAATAAAAAACTTCAAGAATAACCGCCTTGCAAAAGATTTTAGCTATTGTAGATTCTTGATAGTCTTAATTGGGAAGCCGAGTGTGATATTTCAGAGAAATTTTTGTGTGTGAAATTCGACCTCACAATAGCGATTGACATATTTATGTCGGATAACATCTTTGTTTTGACGAGATCCGGACTTGTTTACACGATCGAGTGTCTTTTCTGAACTGATGAACAACGAGTTAGAATTGCATAATGACAACCGCACGAAGTTGAAATTTCAGCTAAGTAATAAAGAACTTCAAGAATAACCACCTTGCAAAGGATTTTAGCGACTGTAGATTCTTGGTAGTCTTGGGAAGCCAAGTGCAATAATTATGCGAAATTCTTGTGTGTGAAATAGCGATTAACATACGTATATCGGATAACATCTTTGTTTTGACCAGACTTTGCATTGATATTCGTAGACGTTAGAGAGGTTGTGTTGTTCGGGTAACCGAACTTGTTTCTACGACTGAGTTCTGAACGCATAACCCTAGCCGTGCAAGCGGTTGAACTAATAACCAGCTGAAGTTATTATTTTTTTTGAACGGATAACACAAGCCGTGCGAACGGCAGCAATTTTTTTTGACCGGATAAGACAAGCCGTGCGAACGGCGGCAATTTTTTTTGAACGGATAACACAAGCCGTGCAAACGGATACAAAATTTTATTGAACGGCTGGTGAACGGCAAGTGCACGGCAAAACGCCGTTTGAGCGGATAGCCGTTAGTGTACGTTTTCGCGTGAGAGGTCACAAATTATTATACCAAACAAACCACAATTTTTAAGAACAAGGGCCTTTTTTGCAAAAGCAAAGGTGACAACTTACAGTACTAGGCCTGATAACACAAGAAGATAATATTTATTTTTTTCACCTTTGCTTTTGCGAAAAAGTACCGACTTTAGTAACCTTGAGCCCACAAAATAGTTTTTAGACACCATAAGTTCACAATATATTTCAAGAAATGGGACCCTGGCCATGTTTGCTTGTCTTCGTTCAGTCCTACATGTACTATAAGCAACTTCATGATTTTAGAGAATTGCCAAGCCTGGATCTGAAACTTTAACAGCTGTGCAGATTAAAGAGCCTGTAATTCAGGCTTACCTTTTCAGAAGAAGTTGAGACATTTCTACATCGCCCAGTGACACAGAGTAATACAAAAGGCTTCTTCTTACAGTGTCATGTGCATTCACTGATAACCCATCATCTAGATACTTTTCAACAAGTCCTGTTTTTCCTCTTTCCACTGCTGTGATTGCATTATGAACCATTTCCAGATCATCCTGGCCTTCATTGTCAGATAACTGCAAGGAAACATCTTGTGGAAGAAGCTCTTTGTATTTTCCGAAGCTTGATGAAACACACTCAGGAGAAACAGCAGGCTCTTTATGAAAACGTTCAATAGGAAGAAGAGAAGTCTTCAAGAAGTTTTCTGTAACGTTGACCTTTTCAGACCTCCCTAAATCAAGTTCTCTACTTATCTTCTCCTTTTCCAGTGGTCTATGTGATTCTTTTTTCCCATCTTTCTTCACTCTTTCTTCAGAACTTTCTCTGTGACCTCTAGGCGGGGAAATCACAAGAGAAGAAGAGTCTGTTATGCCTGGCTCAGAGGGTAATTGAGAGTGTAACTCTTCCAAAGAGTGACATTTCTTAGGTGTCTCCGTCACCAATGCATTGGGATTTCCTGCTGGTACTCCTCTGCTTTGTACAGTAGGTAAACTAGACCTTCTAACTGGTTCGTTAGCCTCCCTTTTTACCCACACTGGGAGTTCAGGCTGCATGGAGGGAGGAAACTCATGAACATCTGCTTTAACTGAAGTCTGTCCAATGACAGCAACTTGTTTGGCTGCTGCATCTTTCCCATCACTGTCACTACCATCAGAAGGCACTGGAGACAAAGCCGAGAACTCAACATGTCGTCCAGATGTGTGTGAGCTTGTTGGATGCCGCAGAATAGAAGGGCTGGTTGTACTTTTGTTAAATTTCTTCCCATGTGGTGATCTTCGTCCCGAGGAACCTTCAAGGCCGTGCTTCCTTTGAGCATGTGGGTGCCGTCTTTCTACTGATGAACTACCAATAGTTGAAGTTGTAGATACTTCAGAATTTGTGCGAGTTCGCTCTGAGCTACTGACTGAGTGTGTTCTCCTGGCTCTTCGAGATTCCCTTTCAATTTTGTCCCTTGTTAACTTGCCAATCGCTTTAAATGCTAGTGCTACTGTTCGCACAATACTAGCAGCCTGAAAATGTGAGATAAAATGGATACATTAGGGTCAAGAACAAAATGCAACTTCTTTTCCCTAACAACTGGCAACAAAATGACTATGGATTGCAATTTCAATTTTTTTTAATAGCCTCATAAACATGTTGAGAACTTTTTACAATAATTATTGTTTCTCCATATCATATCTCATCAGTGTACCTACTGATTCTTTCTTTGTACATGTTGAATCACTTGTTTTTGATTACATTATTTTCTTTATTTCTTTATTATTTTATTTGTGGAGATAAGTTACTTAGAACTGTGAATAAAGGGAAGCAAATGGCACTGTCTTGGAAAAAAAAAACAGTTACCTGACATATATATATATATATTAATGGTTTATTAATTTGCATGTTACATTTAGTATCGAAATTGTCAATGTTGAAAACTGCACAAAAAAATAAAGTAGAATAATTTAAAAGAATAAGGAGTACAAGAAGCATGTATCTCACAGAACAAGGCAAGTTATTCAAAAGGCTGGTAAACATTATTTTGTAAATGTAAACAAGCCAAGGTTAATTAATACAATGTTTAACTATGCAATTAATCTGAAAAAAAATATCACGTGAAGGAAATGTGAGTGCTTCATGCTTTCCCAGTTATTAATTGGTGATGATGTTTACATGTAACCATGAAGAAATTATAATAAAATGGGTATCAAGCCAATGGCGTGACTTTGCCCTGCAACCAAATTCTGTTGGTTTGCATTGTAACGTACGTGTAAATAATTTGCAACTGCAATGCAAAATATGTCTGCAAACTTACACTTAACTCATTTCTGCTTATCGATTATAGTCCACATTAGTTTGGCATAACTCACATCTATATTTCAAAGTTTGGTGCTTGATTATGCCGCATTTTGCTGTCAGATAGGTTGTTTTTGAGGTACATATAACTGCAACAATTAATGGCACATACATTACTTATGAAAGGTCGGTCAAAAGAGGCAGCTGTGACTTAGTAAGTGCCCTGGCACTTCACGGGCAACTCACCCGTTTTTACTATTATAAATATTTTGAAACTTTGCATAGAACAACAAATACTTTTGGATTTTACCACAAAAAATCTTACATCAAACACAAGCTTTCTTTTGCGATTTCTTTTTTAATCCAATAACCTTCAGGCCCTTAACTGCGCCAAAACCTCTTGACAATCGCTTGGCAAAAATGTAAGAGCAAATTAAAATCTGACAGATACCCAGCACAGTAGTGGAAGGTATTTTAATCGCACAGATTTGAGAGGGTTCTTTCCTTAAGTAGAAGAACGGTAAATATTTTTTGGCGTTTTCCGGGTGAGCCGAATAATTAGTTAAGTACAATATATTAGCATAAAGGCACCGACAGCAAAACAAAAGTTCGTAAACAACTTTAAATGCATGTACACCCATTTACAACACGATATAAACTACAAGTAGGCTGGCACAAAAGCAGTCACGACGTAAAACGCAAAAACCGTCCATTTAGGACGGAATTATTCGAAAATGGGAGGCATTCTTCCCAAATCAGACCGTCCGATAAAGGAACCTCGTAAACAAGCGATGGGGGTCCCTCAAAGCGACGGATTGAAACCGTACACGAGACATCACCAGCTATAAGCTTATAAGCTTATGCTACTGCAAAATAAATGAAAATTACTATTCAGAAATTGTCAAAAGCCATCCAAATTTAATGAACATTTCATTTCTCCTTCGGGAAAGAAAAACATTTTCCTGCCCACAAAAACAACCTTCGCTGGACTTTGCATTGTCATGAAAAAGAAAAATTTGACAAACAACGTTGGTGGCGTGACAAGTCGTTAGTAATTGAGAAAAGCTGCTTTAATTCTGTCTCGCTCGCTACATTCCGACCGAAAACAAATAAACCTGATACTTTTACTCTTTGTTAAAAAAAGTACATATATTTTGGGGGATTCGAAAGTGTCATTTTGAAAATGAAATTCCTTCGCTTCGAAGCCACCGAACACGCGCGGAAGAACTGTTCACGCCGCTGTGAACAAACAAACGTGTTTTTTAATCCCCACCAAAGGAAATCGCGACACAGATTATTTTCTTCACGTTTTCACGCCGTTTCTCTCGTTACAAAGCCTCGAAAACATATCAACATATCCAAATGGCGCTGCTTAATACCCGCCCCGAAAAGAAATCAAAACACAACACTTTTAGTCGCTGGTGTAAACAACTCGGATATTGACGGCGTTGCCCTCACCTCTAGTTGAGAACCAGCTTGAAATACGTGACACATGTGAGTCTTCTTTCGTGTGATATTCAATCCAAAAGTGCTATCAAATCCCCGAAGTTGTTCCTGAGCACACAAGGCAATAGCATAAAGCGGCGCTGTAAGGATTAAAGAGTTAGATTCGAAGGTGGAGACTAGAAGAATTCCATCGCGAATGGTGAAGTTGACTCGTATACTCCGAATTTGCTGCTTTTTAATCCTCTTTAAGGTCTCCAGCATTCTTGTTATGGATTTTGCTTCAGATATTTGAGCCGAGCCAACATAATCCACAATAAAATGTAATTCTCCTGAGCTGTAGTCTTCTACTGTTCGACTTTCTGCCTGTGGTAAAAGCGCAGTGGCTTGAGAGGCCAGCGAGCCGTCTTCCACATGACCTGATTCAGCTGATTCAGCGACCGGGATTGTGTTGTCCGCTTTTTGCCATCTCTGGCTTAAACGTCGCCTCAGAGAATGCATTGTATATTTACAGCCACATAACAGTTTCCTCCATAGAGGGAGTCGACGTAAGAAAAGTATCTTTCCGTCATCTTTGGCCAAAATCAGCCGAGATAAACAACAAACCGTCCACGTAACATCTTCAGTGAGAGACGGAGAAACGCCGTAATTACATTTTCTTGTGGCTTGTATTAACTGCACGCAGCGAGCTGTTATGTGCTTCGAACATTTCTTGGTACACTAAAAACCAAGGCGAGTTTCACAAACTACAGTGAAAATTAAAGCTCGACTATTTCTCATTCACAAAACCATGCTGTTTGTACGGAGATGTCTGTTGAACGCTACCGGAAGCTTGTAATTGGTTGATTGGTGATCACATGGGAGGTACCAGCCCGTTCGAATAAAAAATGCGCGAAAAACCTGACGATTTCGTGTGGAACCAAAATACTCGATCAACATCCAGCTGAAAAATTTCGGATGCAATAAAGGAAAAATAATGCTCGAGTCTAAATGACCCGACTCAATTATATCTTCTCAGAAATTTGACTTTGCCCGTTCAACAAAGCCGGCCGTACACCGGCAAACATGTCTCCAACAACAGTATTCAAACTGAAAATTAAGTTCGGCTGATTTCTCGGCTATAAAATTAAGCACTGACTAAATTACTACCACAAAAAGCTCGCAAAAAGGCAATATTAAAAGCCTGTCATTCAACTAAAGAGTTTTTAAATGTGGTCAACAAATTCGTATACAAAATATTAATCGCTCAGTGGCGCCTTGAATTGACAGCACAATTTAGTCCGAAAGCCGAATCGAAACCCAGCGCAAATTGGATCCGTCAAATAGACTTCTTAAAATTTTGGACACAAGAAATGTGTCCGTGCAGCTTTCAGCAGCTTTCATGTTTCGTAAGCAGTTCTAAATTTATTTTCTAGAGTGCTCTCAAAATATTTTCTCTTCCGCTTTCACTTTGGTATCAGGCTATTTTATACGCACCAACAACTTTCACCACAGTTTTACGTCTACTGTACATTTTTTATGGTGACCATGTTGCCAGTATGTCGCTTGAGAAAAATAGAAACAGGAAAAGCTCTTCAGATTTTTTTCCACAGTTTGTTTGCTTCATGCTAGATGATGTTGAAAACTGGCCACAATAATGTACTTCGCATTGATTCAGAAGAAAGGTTTTTTTCAGCGGTTGGTAGCTTGGTTCCTTTTTCAGTTTCTAGAAAACTATCGAAAACTAGAAAGCGTGCCGGACATTTTTATTTTCCAACGGCGCTGACAACTATAAAGAAGATCGTGCTTCTATAATTAGGAATACTTATTCGTAACATAAAAAGATCTTTATTTTGTTTCAAACACTTGAAAATACCTCAAAATATTTTGTTAGTGCAGCTGAATAGTAAACAGCGCGCAGCTGCCTTAACTTATTGAAGAGTTCGCTGGAACTTAAGTAAGCTTAAATCGTATTTTTCTAAACAGCTACACTGATTTTACTGACTGGAATCTGCTTTTCTTTTGTATTTGACGGTTAATTTGTCGCCGGGTGCAATGGGCAGCGACCAGAACCACAAGTGTCACATCCCAAGACTTACGTAATTGCATTGTATTTGTTGTTAATTCTGCTTGCAGAACAAGCCCACTTTACATCTAATTCGTCTGTAAAGGAAATCCGGCCGCTGTTGTATATGGCAATTCATGTTATGAGGCATTCAATGACAAGTGTGTCATTTCAAGAGCTTTTGTTTTCCTTCAAATAAACGGGTTTGCGTTGTTTTCACACTTTTCACGGATCTTTGAATTTCGTACAAAGCCCAAAAAGCCACAACAAATTCCGAAAAGAAAGGAAATAATTTGACTATTATTTCACGCCTCGTTGAGAAATAAATAATTACATAGCGGCTCTTTTAAACTTCTTGCTAATTTTTGTCGTTTCGATGCTGATTCAACTGCTGCCACCAAGGGGTTTCGTTTCTAAGAACGATTGCTTGGAGGGGTGAAGAGGAGGGGACGAGTAAGTCAAGTCTGTGGTGGGGGACCAGCAAGGCTTTTTGTCCATGAACAAGCGCTTTTGCTGCTAGTGAGGTTAATTCCCGGTTAATTATTGTTACCAAAATGCAACGAACTGGTTACAGGAATTCAAGTATTGAATTTCGACAAAGAACTAAAATATCCCTATAGTTCGAGAGGCGGGCAAAATTTTAGCCCAAGTTTTTTTTTTCTGTTGGATGATGAAATCGAAACAGTAGAAGCAAATGGCATTGCCGCATTTAGAATCTGGGAAATATGGATGTACATATAAAAGTTGGCCATGAAGGCACATTTTAATTTTAAAGGCACAGCTATCAATGTCCACAAGAAAGATATAATGGGGCTTAGTGTGATCCTTCGAGCGATTGATAGCCTGCGAGCAAGCTCTCTCGGGGGTGGAAGGAGGGAAACCCCCTACCCTCGGGAGAGCTTGCTCGCAGGCTAAGCGATTGAAATAAAGGAATTTTCAGTTAAGTGAAGCACTTTGGCAGAAAGTGTTTCTTGAACGGGATTTCTAACCAAGAACTTCCACCATCTTTGGCTTTTATAGCCTACGTGTAGCCGTACCCATTCCCGAGGAAAAACTGGAGGAGGAGTTCCCTGCTCCAGTTTTTCCTCTTGGGCTGGATACGGCTACACGTAGGCTATGGCTTTTACGGAGCTCCGATATTAACCTTTCAGTCACAGCGAGATTACCAGTGACATTTTCAATAAAAAGCTGAGTGGTGTTCAAAACAAATTTTATATGAATATAAGTCAACTGCTGTGCTAAATTTACCTGCGAGAAGTAAAGAAACTGAGAAAGTATGCTTCACGATCTATCGAGGAAGAGTACGTGTCAACTGCGAGGCTACTGTGCAAGATAGACCCGCAGAGCGTTCATGTAGCCACATGCACTCACAGAGTGCCTGTTTTTTTTTTTTTTTTTTTTTTTTTTTACTTTTTTAATTGACTTGTTCACATGTTTGAAGCGTATGAAAATAGAGGCCAATTTTGGTCCAATACAGTGAATGCATGATCTACAGTGATCTAGTATTTATAGTGAAATATTGAGATATTTCAAAGCGTGTCGATGATTCGATAAAGTATTAACGTTGTTGCTTCGGCTTGCGGCAGAACCCTTGTGGAGGCTCGACTTGATTAGGGCGACGCCATTACGGTATTAACGTACTGGCATGGGTTATCGGGATATAATGCATATGATAAAAAATATATGGGTTTCGGGTCCTGCTCGAAGACGTTTACACTCGAGTGCGGTTTTTTTTTTTTTTTTAAATCTATATTTTTTTTTATCTACCTTTAGCTAACATATTATTTAAAAAAATCAACAGAATTAAAATCAGGACATTTATCTAAGCAGTCCACATTTGCATATGAAAGGCAGAGAGGTTTGTTTCAAAACAAGGATACTTCAGCCTCGCTTCCACCCAAAGGCCAGGTCACTGAATACACAACGGCTATTGCTTCAAGACAAAACAAAACAGAAAACAAATGTTCACCTAAAAAGGCAAAAACAAAAGAAGGGAACATTTATAAAAACACCAGATAGTGTTAGTTAAGGAGTGAACACATCAGTTGTCTCTCAATAATTTACGATAAAGCCAAGGTTATCTTTAAGTGTCATCCCCCTTGGGTTAAATATATAGAAAAAGGGTCTTGATGAGGTTAAGCCACTAAACTTTTGTCGAAGACTAAAAGACGCGTTTCAATGAAGACCCATCTCAGCCATAAGGAATAAGAAAAGACTACATTGAGACCGAAACTTTTCCACCAACAGCGCCAGTGATTTTTCCTTCACACGGGGCTTGGGTCCAAGTTTTATTTGTTCATTAATATTGCATTACTATAATTACAGTAAGACCAGATAATAGGAAGCTTTTCGCAATATATACTTAAAGTCGGTTCCGCAGTTAAATGTGTTCTTTTTATTTTAAAATGATATTAGAATATCATGTACATTTGCTCTTCATTTGAATTACAGCTGGCGCCATGTTCATATCACGATCAGGAACGGGGCACTCGTCAGTATTCAACTTAATCTTAATCCTCTGTTACTCAATGGGTATTCTGGTTTTTTAAAAAAAACGAAAGGAAGAGTGCTGGGGATATTATTTGGCATCATGATCAATCATTGTAAAAATATTGGGCTGTTTGCAAGGTTCTGCTACACTTCACTTTTATTTCTTCTTTTATTTTCTATTCACGTAGTTCCCGGTGTGGTGGTCTTTCTCTATCTTTCATCTGTCTTGACATTCATGTGTGGGTTGGGTGGGTGGGTGAGATCAAATATGGACTGATAGCGGCTGCCAGAGGCGCCTTTACAGGTTGACGTCCGATCTCACCCTAGAGAAGAATTGTAAACCGCGATGAAACTATGTGATATGTGCGGTATTTAAATCCATTACCATTACCATTACCATTTCACACCCAACCTAGTTCCCCAACCATTATAAACTGAGATCCGTATACCTTTCTTTGTAAAAGTAACTATTACTACTCTGTGGGTTGTAATTTGGTCCAGTGAACCTCTTTCGGTTATATTGTTCAGCGCTGTACGTCGTCGTCCTGCTAAGAGTTCTATCGGCTCATACTATTGCTAGAAATGGTAAAAAAGTTAAACGAATAAGCCTCAATATCACTGGCTGAATTTCCATGAATCGGATGACGTTATTTTTCACCTCATGTTTTCGCTTATGTACAACCTGCTCGAACTCTAAAGTTCATCTGACTAAAAGGAGACGCAATATAACGATTTTTGATATGTTTAATCTTCTAGTTTCCGTATCTACAACAATATTACAACAATGAAAATGTGAACGATCATCGCAGTTATGAACACTACTTAAGCAGCAGTGAAAATAAATCCTGAAAAAAAAGTTCAGGCTTGTACGGGAATCGAACCCAGGACCTCTGCGGTACCGGTGCAGCGCTCTCTACCAACTGAGCCAACAAGCCAACTGGGAGTTGGTCATCTTGTTGGTTCGTAATATATATATATATACCCGTGATTGATGAATATGTGATAATGAATATGAATATACTCACGGGTATATAACGAACCAACAAGATGATAATGACCAGTTCCCAGTTGGCTTGTTAGCTCAGTTGGTAGAGCACTGCCCCGGTATCGCAGAGGTCGTGGGTTCGATTCCCGTCAAGCCGGATTTTTTTTTTTCAGGCTTTATTTTCACTTCTGCTTAATAGTGTTCATAGCTGCGATGATCGTTCACATGTTCATTCTTTAATCCGCAGTTCAAATATTTGAAAATCGTATATTCATTATCAAATCAGATGGACAAAGAGAGGATAGTCGTTCAATGGATAGATTCTAATTGGTGATCTATAAGAATACGAAAATCAGATTAGCACAGTACGTGAACTGGGTAATGAAGATTGATATCATTGCTAGCTAAATGAGACAAGCAAAACAGAGGTGGTATTTGTAAAAAACCAATTAATGGTAAATGAGTGAAAATACTGAATGAAACCAATTTAGGCTGAATTTTTAATCCGTTTCAATCCTTTCCATCCCTCACCATCCTCGCCATATTTGCATTTATTCTTGTCTATTTGGTGCTTATCTTCCCTGAAAATTTGTTATTTCACTGTTTCGCATTATTTAAGTGCATTTTTGTATCTCTCTTATAATGACCCAATATATCGTGACCGTGCTCCTTTAAGAAAATGTTCGTTATATTGTCTGTGGAAGTGATGCCGAGGTCGCGGCTTCTCTTTGATAGTTATTTTGAGAGTCTTTCTATCAGTGTTTGATTGATTATTTTCAACTCTCACTAATTATAATAATGTAAGAATCCTCTAATGCACCAGTCGAACCTATGTTTGAATCCAGTGGCTCCCGTGTGAAAGCTCTATTAACTAAACAGGGAAGACGCCCATTTCGCTGTGTATTTAATCTAATAATTTAATAAACAAATAACGATCGAGCGCGAGTAGGAGGCCTAAAGTTTCCCGGTCCGTGTTTAATTGGGTGAGCCAGTGGGTTGTGATTG
>JAEMWC010001625.1:72500-121515 GCA_016490735.1 Pachyseris speciosa
TGGAATATTAGTGTATAATGATGAAACATCAAGTGTAACTAATAGTGAGTTAGCGGGTAAATTACCGATGGTAAGTAGTTTCTTAAGGAAATCGTTAGTATCTTTAACAAAGGATGGTAGTTTATGAACTAAAGGTTGAAGGTAGTAGTCAACGAACTGGGATATACGTTCAGTAGGATGGCTATTAGATAAAACAATAGGGCGTCCTGGATTGCCGGGTTTATGTACTTTAGGTAGAGTGTAAAAACGTCCTGGTTTTACGTCAGTCTGTATAAGGTATTGTTTGGTTTTGTCGTCGATAAGATTTGATTTGATTGATTTTAATTTGATTTTGTTAGTTTATTATGCATATATTTTGTTCTTAGGTTTAGTATTTATGCACGACCCCATAAGCTGCATAGCTTTTATTATCATCGTGCTAAAATAAAGGCTGTCTGTCTGACTACCCCCTACTCCCTACCTCTCAAGTTCTTCAGCTACGTACTTGGCGTCTTCTAAGGCTGTCTCCATATTCAACTTGGCCGCAGCCAGCCTGCAACAATGGAAAATACCTCTCTCTGAGGAACACTTAATGAGCAGTTCACACTAACGTTTGAACAAACACTTTAAACAAAACTTCAAAACATTCAACTGAAGTTAATCATTTGTATGCTACTTACTCAGAGTCAATGGCCTCCTTCTCCATCAGAAGTTTGTCCTGTATTGATAAAATCAGTTAGGAACGCTTTCGGGTGAACTTTATAGCATTCAACAGTTAATCCTCCTTGCAAGGAAAAAAATTCTTACTGACTGGGAACAAGGTATTATTTTAAGCTCTTCTTTTTGTATTTAACTTAAAAATGTTTTGTTCTCCATTCCGGTGCATTCCCTCGAGAATAGATTACCCAGCAATCACCGAAGATCACAAAGACTTCGAAGCGTCGCTCGTTGTTTTCTGATGAGCTGAAAGACGAACCTCGTGGAAATTCTTTTAAATCTCACTGTTTGAAAGCCTCGCGAGAGTTTGACAAAATGTCTCAAAGATAACTTGTGTTATTTATCTATACCTGCTCGTTACAGTAGCAAATATGATTTCAAAGTTGTCTTCCCCAAGGACTTGCCTTCCAACAGTCCCATACTTCCACGTTCTTACGAAGGGCGATTCCAGGGAACAACCTGGGAGCTGGCAAAGTAGACATTCTATATAAGATAACCAAGCGGGTTTCAGAGTGTGTGGCAGTGTTTGTTTCATTTTTTGGAAAATAGTTTCTTTTTAAGGTTCGGCATTCTTTTCATTCACGTATGCATTGTAGTTTTTTGTATAACTCATGGTTAGTAAAGAAGCGCGCAGCCCTCTCTGTAAGACATACTGATACGAAACTCTTATGGAGGGTGTTTCACGGATTTTTCCCACTTATTTTTAAGCTTCATTAGTTCTGTTTAATTAACTTACATTTCTGTACATAGCTGTAATATGTTACGTAACCGTGTGTGTTAATTTTTTATCCAGTTGCTTACCGTAGTCTTTAGTTATTGTAATGTTGGAATTTGTCCCTTGAGTACTTATTTAATTTGTAGTAATTGCAGCATGTTATTTAATCTTGTCATGAAAGTATTTGTGTAACGTAACCAGATCATATAAAAGACCAAGATCAAGAATGTAAGAAGGTGGAAGGTTCTGTCCAGTGCGTGTAACTCACGAAAGTAAAGGGTTTTGATTGCGGAGAAGAAGTTAAGGAAGGAGAAAGACGTGAAGGAGAGTTTATTCACTGCTAAAAGTCGATAGCAGGGGCGAGTCATTGTTTGCGGCTAGATTCACTAGTCGGGTGCCGCCTAAGCCAGTGTGGTGTAGAAGAGAAGAGTCGCAGTACTCTGTTACAAAGTTTTCTTCACGGCGGACGAGTGAACTGAAGAGTGTCCTTGGCGTCCGTGGAAAGTTCGGAAGGACAGCAAGGAGCAGTACTGTGCAGCAAAGAACGAAAGTGGAGCTTGTAGAAGAAGGAGTTTGCGAAGAAGTTTAAGGAGAAGTCATACCGGAAAGTTGCGGTTAGTTTATTGTGTTTGGTTGTCGGTGCGGTTGCGAGTCAGGAAGTAGTGGTCAAAAGGAAAAGAAAAGAAAAGAAAAGAACTGAGTGAAACATTATATAGAATAAATATTCTTGTAAATACTTAGATTTAATAGTAGGATTGAATTTAGTACTTAATTTTACTTAAAATGTTCTTGTAATTTAATACTATTATCTTTAGAAGTTACGTTGTGTTAGCAATTGAAATTATTATTTAATAAGTTATAGTATACAAGTTTATATTTAGTTAGGAGCTATTTGTATAGGTAATCGCATGATTTCGAGTGCAATTTGGAATAAATAAGCATGAGTAAATTTTTTCAAAGACTCACAAAATTGCACTCGCCCGTAGGGCGAGTGCAATTTGTGGTCTTTGAAAAAATTTACAAGTGCTTATTTATTCCAAATTGCATGAGAAAAATCATGTGATTACTTATTAATAATATACATGAAAAAATTGCGAGATAGCTTCTTAACTTTGCAGAAGCAACGCAACGAAGCTAAGGTGAATCAAAACAACAGTTTTCTCAATGTTTTTAAAGCGTTTTTAGCTGTAAAAGAGATAAACTAACAACGGAGTTAGGAACCGAGTTAGGAACCGAGTTAGGAACCGAGTTAGGAACCGAGTTGGGAACCGAGTTAGGAACCGAGTTGGGAACCGATACATTGATTTTATACATCGTCTTTGTATTAGCCTAGCGTCAGTTCCCGGATCATCACTTTTCCTTTTAGCACGTACGAAGTCGTGCGCGTCTCTTGCATTTCGCGTAGTTGGCTTGTTTACTTCACGGAGAGAAATCTCTGCCACGAGCCGCTTACATTTCCCGTTGAGCATGCGTTACATCCTAATCAAGTTACTATAGAGATTATGACGTAAATCTTCCCTGACGATGTTTGCCCGCTCTCTTTTTTTAACGCAGGAAGAAATTACGAAGGTATCTTCACCTTTCAAAACACAATATAATCGTTTTTTACCGTGTACAAAGTACATCGTTAGAATATAGTAGGATTAAGTCCTACTGTGTGGAAGTGCCATCTTGAGATTAAAACACAAGGGAAGTAAACCTTTCCAGGTTTTAAATGATAAAAAAGGGGGTTTCCCTTATGTGTTTTAATATATTATATTATGTGTTTATCACTTTAGACGGGGATTTGAAAAACAGTGAAAAATCCCAAACCAAACCCACTCGAATAAAAGCTAATAAACGAACCGGAATACGGCCGAAATCAGGACCGAAACGACTGAACGACCAAACGGCCAGAGAACCGGACGACCAAAACAATGAACGACCGAAAAAATGAATGACCGAACAGATGAAGTGACTGAAAGGCACCATGAACCGACAGCCAAACAACCGTCCGAACAAGAAACGACCGTCCAGCCGAACAGACGATCATGGCAACAAGGAAGGGATTTATGATTGATTCATGGTTGATTGTTTTTTCTTTAAACTTAATTTGTCAAAAACAATTTTTGAGAACTGTTAGAAAAGAGCAAACGGGTGAATACTCCGAAAGAATTTGAATGTTTATAAATACTGCACAAGGATAAACCTGACTAAGCGAGTCTGATTTAACGCTCGGAGTTACTATTATTAAACAGTTTTCGTTTTGAATTTGTATCTGGTATATTCCTATAGATTATAATTTACGTGAGCTCACTAAAGAAAGTGCTCGAAAGGCTTAGACTGATAGTTTAAAGTAAAACAAATTGTCGGCTCATAAGGTCTACCATTCTCGTCAGGGGCACAGTGACAAGACCCGGTAGAGAGTTCACAAAATCATAACGCTAAGCAAGAAAAACAAAACAAAAACACACAAACCAAACAACTTGCTTTGTACGCGAAGGGAAGAACAGTTGCAGATTGCACGAAGAGATAAGCCATTGCAATGAAATAAGGTGAGTAAGAGGATGCTTTTAGCGCTCTTAAAGGGTTAACTCTCTAACCACACGTTAGGCCCATCAAGACCCATTAAAATCGCTTAAAATTATCACTTCTGAGGCAAAAGGATGACAGTACACCACAGGTAAGGCAATTTAACATTTATTTAGCATTGGTCAATACATATATTTAATAGCAATTCATTGCTAGAGCATGAAAACTATATGGTAAATCCCATTCATTTACTATGAAAAACAAAGGGTTACATAAACAGATTGTCTGGGTACCTTGTGGTTGATTTTCATGACAGTAAGTTGTGTCATTAAAGAATGATTTGTTAAAAAATGGAAAATATTGTCCAAGAAGAGAAATGCTATTTTCATTGAAAGACATTTTTTTAACCTGGTTTAGAAACCTTATATCTTTCCTATTTTAAAATGTTTTTAAAGCTCTTTTGAGGGGCTTCCAAACAAGACAATTGACCGGCTAAAAATATATTATTTTAAAGGTCTGTCAATGCTTGGTTTTCGCTATTGTTTAAAAAGTTATATTGTAACTTGCATTTCCTGATGTAAAATTAATGGTTTGAACCCAGGATTTCCTGATGTTTTGGCTTATTTAATATATTTGTATTTGTACAAACAAGCTTATTTATTTACTCGTTGTTCAGTGGTAATTTTATGTATCTCTGCATGCAGTAATTTGAATAAATATACCGTTTATTAAGTTTTCTACAATGTACGTTACTTGTGTTATCTCGATCTGTTACCTCCTCGCTACTTTTCTGCTGATGATGATGTTGGGCTATACGAACACTTTCGTCAGCTTTCGTGCACGAGATCCGGCGTAAAATGACGATTTCAGGAAGGGAAAAAGCGAATCGCTAAAACAAATGGTGGCAACCATTGCAGAACCGTTGACTTCAAATTCTCACCCAGGAATACAAGTCGTCTAATTACACTGCAAACGGCAAGTTAGCTCCATATTTTCTCAGTTTTCTCGTCCGCCATTTTTAATATTTTGCGGATTACCGCTGTACACTGGTTCCCAGACTCCCGTTGCGGTTCCCCGTTCCCCGTTCCTCGTATCACTAACATTTATTGCTCAACGAATTTGCTCGCAGCTCAGCAAAAGTGCTGATCGGAACTGACGGCACGCTAGGCTAATACAAAGACGATGTCTAAAATCAATGTATTGGTTCCCAACTCGGTTCCTAACTCGGTTCCCAACTTTGTTCCTAACTCGAAAGATAGGTACCCTCGCTGTAAAAACTGGCTAAACAATTACAGGCTATAGCTATAAGGCTACTTTGTTTGCTAAGTGTCTATCAAGCGCTGTAATCATTACCTTCAGGCTTTCTAGTTCGTTATCTTCGCCTTGTTTGTCTTTGTTTGTTTATTAATCTCGGCGGCAGTCCAGTGTAGTGTTGAATTCAACGGACTTGTAATTCCAATTACGTCGGTAATTCCCTTCTCTGGACACCACTGTTTCCAAACAGACAGCTAAAATACAGTGCTTTTCGCAGCCGTTTCTCCTTTTTAGAGCTGTTTTGCAGCTTCTCTGCTGTTATTGCGGTCACGAAGAAAGAAAACCTGCTCAAAAAGCCAGCCATTGTTTTCGCTCGCAGAGTCGCTTGCAGCTCTTCAGACTTTGCGCCATTCAAAGGCTGCGTTTGATTGGCTTAATTTCAGTTCCTTTGTTAATTAACCAATCAGAATCGTCTGTTGTTTACCTCTTTTTTTGCACTGAATTACCTTTTTCCTGCACTGAATTACCTTTTTTCTGCATCGTGTTTCCTAAAAGCCGCATTTCTCTTAGCCAATCAGAATCGAGAAATTTTTTCATGTATATTATTAGGGATTAAATTAGTATTCCGTATACCGTTTTTTTTTTCCCTTTCAATTTAGTGCTAGTTTCCTCATCGTACTCTTAGGACTTCGATTCTTTAGGAGTTCACTTTTAATATTATATGTCTATATCTTTACTAAATGTACTTTTTTTTTCGGTTATTTTTGGCCTAGAGTTCTTTTGTGTCCGTGGGAAGGGGCGTGTTTGTGCCTTTTTCGTTGTACCCAGGGAACCCAGCGCGCTTTGTTCTCCACAGGGTGATATATAGTCAAATAAGAAGCTATTCGTTTAGTTTTATTAACTTGGAGCGAAATAAAACGACACGAACGTGTAAATCTTGACTTGACTAAATGAGTGCAAGTTAACGTTTTCAGTCCGACAGGTTTGCTATCTGCAGTCTCCATACTGTTGCCTGAAATATCGAAATTAAAGCAGTGATTAAATTCTTTCTTTCTGAGAGCAAAGATGGCTACGGAGTTACTGTCGGCCATCTTTCCAAGGACCATGACTTAATCGTTGCTTTCGTTGCATCTTGCCCGCTGCTGTTGAAAACAGGTTCCGTAGTTTGGCTTTTAGCTTACATTTCCTGTCTGTTAAGTATCCATTGAATTCAGTAAAGAAACCCGCTTTTTTATGGGAGGTGGAGATACCCTGTGCGACGGAAACCCGATAATCAAGAAAGCTAAAGAGCGTGGTGAGGTTATGGGATAATGGAGGGCAAGAACCAGGAAGAAAAAAATTGATGCGCAGTAATAGCTTTCTGTAGAAAGGCTCAAAGGGGCAGGAATTACAAATGAATGGGTGGGAGGTGTGGGGACGGGGAGTGGGGAAAAAGCGGTACAGACACTCCTGTCCCGCCCTTCCCACATTTTTCAATTGGAAAAACAGACCTTTAATTAGGGACTACTGTTAGCGAATTCCCTCGGACTTTTTGGAAATTTTAACCACCTAGACATTTCATGTTTAACTGAGGTAAAACAAACCCACTAGGCCGCATGAAGTGGATTTCGTATGAGGGCAAAGGAGGGCTAATTACACTGAAAATCTCGTGTCCTAAGTAGGGGGGCCTTATTAGAGATGGGGGGGGGGACTTATTACAACAAACAGGGGATTTATTAGAGAGGGGGGTTAATAAAGACGGGGGACTTAATAGAGCTTTTGCGGTAACTTTTAATTTCTTCGGGCAAAAATATTTCATGTATGCGATCAATATCATATACGAAAAAATGTTTTATTTCGTCTCGTTGAATGTCTTTTGAGGTAAACAAGATTTTGATTGAGAAATAATTGGCGTTACTGATTATATACGACGCTGGGTTTTTATTCATGCGTCAGCGACTATGCTTTCATTCCATAGCTTATTCCACCTGCCTGCCCTCGGCTGCGTCCATGTTATTTTACGCTTGTCCTAGTAGCAAAGCTTCTCTTCTGACTTCGGGGTTGAGTGTATTTGTTTCTGAACTAGAAAAGTGTTAGAAAGCTTCATCGCGGGAGAAAGTGAATATTTATGATCAGCGGCTCTGTCTGCTGTAAGACAAAAGGATCAACAGCTTGTTGGAAGAAACTGGAACTGGAACAGCTGTCACAGAATGACTCAGGGTTTCGAAAGCCATAAATTAAAATAAAGCGCGAATTTTGACAGATATTTATAGTTGAGCGATGATTGGTGTATGAGTGAGAAATGACTGATGTGACTAATAGCATATGACGCTGAATGTTCTTTCCGATTCTTAGGCTAGGTCGCTGAGCATGCAGTTCAATTTCCTACTCCAAAAACGAGCAGGAGACTGGTACAAGTGAAGTATTATGAGATCCTTTGGGTAGACGAAAGATGGCAAACATTTCATTTTTCGGTGTTTTTAAGGCCCGTTGGTCTTGTTAATTCTCCTTCTCAGAGCAACGCTACTGGCTTTGAAAACGCCAAAAAAGTTACATGTTTGTCATCTTCCGTCTACCCAAACGATCCCACGATCCTTCACTAGTACCAGCCTCCTCATTGTTTTGGAGGTGGGCAATAGGCTAGTTTTGAATCGCGGTAGAACAAAAGAGCAGATTCGAGGTTCAGGGAAATAATTTGCATTTTCTTTTGTCAAAAACAAAGGAAAATGTAAATAATTCCCCTGAACTGCTCGACTTGGTTCTCTTGTTCTCCCACAATTCGAAACTAGCCTATCGTAAAATGGGCTATTCCTTCTAATTCCGATTCGTTCGTTGCGCTGTCTCAATACATTGTGATTCACCAGAGTAATTGCAATAGTTCATTTGGCTTTAATACACTCAACTGAAACTAAAAAAATGTCTTTGAGCTTTCTAGCCCCCCTTCTTAGATTTGGTATTGAGCTTTCTAGCCCCCCTTCTTAGATTTGGTACCCTGCGAGCGAGTCTCCTTCGATCTTCCGACTGTGCCCGCATGACAGGGTATAGATTTAGAGTCTGTGGATGAAAACCCATGTTATGGTTTTTAAGAAGGTCAAAGTTATTGTGCACTGTTCAATGTTACAAAACTGCTCATAAAACTTTTTTTTATAATTTTGTCTCCATTAAATACAACGGAAAATAATGTTGTAATAATAATGTTGTAATAAATAATTATGTTTGACTTCGTAGTGCACGTTCTAGAGAACTACTCTACTTAACATTCCCAGGACAAACGCACGTATTTGAATTCCAGAGACGAAGTATTTGGAGAACTATCTCGCAAATTTGTCGTAGTTCTTAAAGAACAATTAGGCATAGTATATAAAATCACCAAACCGGTGTAAGAGTGCTTGGTAGTGTTTCATCAATTGTTTTGTAAATAGTTGCGTTTAAGGTTCGGCATTCTTTTCATTCTCGTATTTATTGTAGTTGTCGTGTACAATTCTAGGTTAGTAAAGAAGCGCGCAGCCCTCTCTGTATAAATACAATAAGAAACTCGTAATGGACGGTGATAGTCAACTAAGAAACCATTGTTTCTTTTTATTGTATCACCTTGGAACGAAAAAAAACGGCCAGAACGTGTTAACAGTATATCTTGACCTGACTAAATGAGTGCAAGTTAACTTTTCAATCCAACATGTTTGCTATTTTCAGTCCCATAAGCCTGAAATGTCGAAATTGAAGCAGCGATGAGTTAAACTATTTTTCTCTTACAGGAACGATGGCTTCGGGATTACTGTCGTCCAGGTTTAGATGGACCATTCCTAAATCGTTGCCTTTTAAAGCATCTTACATTTTGTTGTTGAACTGACAGGTTTACATATTTCCAATTCGAGTTTTTAGCTAAGATTTTAGATTTGGCTGCCTGTTAAACTATTATTTCAAATCAGCAAAGGAAACCCCTTTATGGGAGGTAAGATACCCTGGGGGAGTGGAACCAGTGAGTTGAACCGCCTGCAAATTTCTACAGCAACAATAATCCAATAGCATCTCGCCAAAGAAAGAAAGTAATTGACAGCTCTTTAGACTGCTCTGACGTGACTCCGCCCCCTCATATCCCGCATTTCTTCCCATGTCAAACATGCCGCGTGCTTTATATCTTAATGGACGCACGCTGAAGCGTGACCAATTGTTAGTTAATATTTGTACGTGAGGAGAATTTTTAAAAAGCAATAGGAGGCGGTAAAACATTAAATAATTGAAACCTACAAGTTAGGCACAAGTCAACAACTGGTGTTTTTAAATGGCTGCAGATGTCTCTGTTGCTTGACCTATGCGCAGCTGTTTCAGCGCTTTCACGTTTCAGGCCGCGCGTCACGAGTACGCTTCTTGCTCGTTTACCGCCTCCTTCCATTCCTCTCTAGCTCTGCTTTGCCATCCCCGCCTGAAACCCAAAGTCAGCGTATTCCAAGAGTACTTAGTCAAAAAAATTCAACTAAGAAAGCCTCAACATCAAACTTTCAATTTCTTATCATTTGGCAAGTTAATATACTCGTTGGTTTTTTCATATATGTTTTAATAAAAGAGAGACAAATACATTGTTCGTCATTACTGACAAACGGGTGTTGGCTTTCAACTTTAGTGCGTAACTTGATAAGAAAATAAGCATCCTTCAATTAAGACGCACAACTAACATGCTGCGTTTTTGTCTTCCTATATCGTTTTAAGGCCATTAGAGACCTATTTGAGTTGTATCTGAGATAGTTTTGTATGAATAGGCTATATAGGGAGAAAAGACAATTTGCCGTCAGTTATGGGAAGATTAAGCTGTAAGCACCTGGTGGCATTACGGCAGTTAGAAACTTTGTCATGCAAAATAACAACTCCAAAAGAAACGAAACAGAAATGGCGAATAACACGTTCGTGATGGAGCCAGAAGGGCCACAAATCTGTTGCTGTAGCCAAACTCAGCGGATTAACTTTACAGAAGAATGCTGCACTGATGGAAAAGGAACGCTATCGGAGACGAAAAGAAACATTCTTATCAGTGCCCATTTGCTTCTGATAGTCACTTCACTCTTAGGCAACTCTTTGGTGTTTAAAGCTTTTCACAAATTTCCCAGCCTGCGAACGGCGTCCAACGTGATTCTAATGAGTCTGTGCGCTGCGGACAGTTTGATAGCGATCGCTTACATCCCGCGAATCAGTATGCTCATCAACAAGGACCTTCGAAGTTTTCTTTGCAAGGCAAGCGCCTGGTTCAGCTTCATAATCATTTCTGTCATCACTCAGCATCTCGCGTTGATCAGCGTCGAACGTTTCATCGCCGTCAAGTTCTCCTTGAGGTACCACACGGTAATGACGAAACGCCGCGCACTGTTCATGTCTATCGCAGCGTGGCTGTGGCCTTTGGCCGTTACACTTTTCCTGCCTCTAACCATACAAGCAAGCACTACCGATGCCTACGTTGCCTTACAACAAGCTTTGCATCCATGCTCTACACCCCAAAAAGGTTCTCCAGAGAACCGACCGCCATCAGCCAAAGGATTTCTTATCTTCGTAGTCATATCAATGCTAATCATCCCTTTGGTTGTCATTCTTTGCTCGTACATCTACATTTTCATTGTCTCCCACCAGCACAGAAGACAAATCAGAGAACAAGACGACATCCAAGGCATCGCCGCCATTAAGCATGAAATTAAAGAGGCTCGTACTTTCGCCATTGTTGTTACCGTTTGCCTTCTCAGCATCTTTCCGCTGCTGGTCGTGACGTGCCTCCGTTTTTACCATGCACTCAATGAATGCCGATATCCAGAGCTTAAGAGGATAACATACATTGTATATAACTTTGCATTTGGTTTGAACGCCATATGCAATCCTGTCATCTACGCCTGGAGAAATGAACAATTTAGAAGCTCGTTTCGAAAACTGATGAAGTGCGCATAGTTGGCGAGCAAATATTTCGTGGCGAGTGAAGATAAATTGGTTTTTGTCAGTTAGAGTGAAAGGAGAAGTACTCTGCTTAATATTCCCAGGACAAACGCACGTATTTGAATTCCAGAGACGAAGTATTTGGAGAACTATCTCGCAAATTTGTCGTAGTTCTTAAAGAACAATTAGGCATAGTATATAAAATCACCAAACCGGTGTAAGAGTGCTTGGTAGTGTTTCATCAATTGTTTTGTAAATAGTTGCGTTTAAGGTTCGGCATTCTTTTCATTCTCGTATTTATTGTTGTTGTCGTGTACAATTCAAGGTTAGTAAAGAAGCGCGCAGCCCTCTCTGTATGAAAACAATAAGAAATTCGTAATTGAGGGTGATAGTCAAATAAGAAACCATTCGTTTTATTGTATTACCTTGGAACAAAAAAGAAAAAAACACCAGAACGTGTTAACAGTATATCTTGACCTGACTAAACTGATGAGTGCAAGTTAACTTTTCAATCCAACATGTTTGCTATTTTCAGTCCCATAAGCCTGCAATGTTAAAATTGAAGTGGCGATGACTTGAACTATTTTTCTCTTATAGGATCGATGGCTTCGGGGTTACTGTCGTCCAACTTACGATGGAACATTACTAAGTCGTTGCCCTTTAAAGCATCTTCCTTTCTGTTGTTGAGAACAGGTTTACATATTTCGAATTTCAGTTTTTAGCTAAGATTTTAGATTTGGCTGCCCATTAACTATCATTTGAAATTAGCAAAGTAAACCCGTTTATGGGAGGTGAGATAAACTGGGGGAATGGAACCAGTGAGTTGAACCGCCAGCAAATTTCTAATATATATATTTAGCCAAGCCTAAAAGCGGAGCTCCAAAAGCATTCTTTTTCTACTGGCATTTACATATAGTCTGCTTGTCATATCACCCATCTGACCTCACTCAAGCTACAGACCCAATGCTGTAGAAAATAGTATGGAAAGGTGATCTGAGCCAGTGGCACAGTGGATTTGGACCCCACGTGGATTTGCACCCTCCAGTCCAGATCTGCTTGTGGATCAGATTTGGACCCCCTAGTCCAGAACTGCTAGCAGATATGAATCCCCGTTTAGGAATTTGGACCCCCACCCCTCCTAAAAACAAGCGTTCTATTGAGTAAGGTAATAAAAATTCCTTTCCAAACTGAGTTTGGAGATGTTAAAAAAGCAAAATAAAAATATTGAGGTAGGTTTTTTTAAAAATAATCTTTAATACCTTGTGTAAAAAAGAACCTGCAAAGCTAGTTTTCATCTATAAATTTTTAAAACAAAACATTTCTTAACATCTTAGAGCAATACCTAAGGACAGGTCTGTTTCCCAGTTCAACTGTAGGCAACTTAGTTACATACTTAGCTACTTAGGTATGGTTTAGAGCCACTAGAAATTGGTGGAGAAGCCTGGTGATTGCTCCTTGGAATCAGTATCACATCAGATATATAGTGATTCAGATCATCACTTCATAATGAATGCAATTTCAATTATCCACAGCCTCCCATGAGACAGTCAGAAATCGGAAATTGTGTATCCTCTGGATATATGTATGCCTCACAAAAATTATGAAAGAAAGATACATGGAAATCAATAAAAATATTTAGATGCCATGAATTAAGACCAAGATATTTATTTTGATCAATTACTTCTTGACCTTACTATCACAAAAAAAAAAAACTGCTTGCTAACATTAAGCTCATCACTCAATGCACCTACAGTGTTTTCAAAAAGAAATCCAGCTGCATGCTGTTCTGGCCAGTTAAGTGCAAGACCAAACAACTTGATAATAATATATTGGGCATTTGGTTGATACCACTATCAAGGTGATTCATCAAAGCAAAAGTGCTGGAAATCCGTTAGCCATCTTAACTTGATCTTAACATACTTCATCAAACATCAGAGATTCCATTAAACATTAATGCCAAATGTTATCCAAACATCCCACAAGATTGGTGTGACCAGCTACTAATAAAATTAATTGAAAGACTGTATGCAGGAGGAGGAAGTCCAAAGGATGTGTACATTGATGAGAAAGAGCTTACTTTAAGTTTAATTTTAAGTTTTAAGTTTAATAATACTTTGTCATTTGAATACAACTAAGTTGATACAAAACAAAAAAGTGCATGACTGGAGAATAATTGGAAGAAACTAAATTCCCATACAAAGAATATTATCTAAAATATTGATATTATCAAATCAAGTTCATTCGTATAACACAAGGTTCTCCTCAGCTGGTAATTACCCGGGCTGCGCACGTCTCGCGCGGCGCCCGGGTCTAAGATTACCGACGGTTCTTCTTTTTCGTCGAGTATCATCCACAAAGTGCACTTCCGGCGTTTCTGCGCAAGCGCTAACTATTTTTAACAGAGTGATGCCTGTTGTCACGTATCGGAAAATGTCGATTCACCTTGTGTCTTTTGAAGTCTGAACAAACAATATGTTAAGAGAAGTGTCTATGCGAATGATAGCAAGTTCAACGGCGAGAAGAAAACATGAGTAAGCTTAACTCCAGATGGACTGCCGTGTTTCCTCGTGTCTGCTTCAGTAGACTGCGAGTAGTCTCTAATTTTGGCGATGGATTGTGGGGCGGGCGAAAGACACGTGCGCGCGCGAAGTTGCGAGGAGACGCGACGCGAGGGGAGCGCCAAAAATTAGAGACTACAGACAAAGGGAGTTGGACCTTTCACGGCCGAGTGATTCGGAAGTATAAATCTCATATCAACAGCAAGTAATGATACTTGCTGTCACTATCGGAAAACGTCGATTCTTTGAAGTCTGAACAACTAATATGTTAAGAGAAGTGTCTATACGAATGTTTGCAAGTTCAACAGCGAGAAGAAAGCTTTTAACATGACCAAAATTTAACTCCAGATGGACTGCCGTGTTCCCCGTATCCGCTCCATTGAGATGTACATTTTGCTTGAATAACTCAAGTACGGGATATCACACACCCCTGAGACTTTGACAGGTAGTTAATTTACTATTTTAATTTCTGGACTTTAATTTTTGAATGATAAGCGATTAGTTTTTACAAATGTACTAGCGTCCCTTGAAACTGCCCAGAAACGTTCCTTTCTTGTGTTTCAAATGACCCTGGATTGACGTATTTGTAAACAGTTTCACTCTGCTAATTAATTATCTACTCACATTTCACCGAGACTCCATTCACATTTATGCGAAAAAATCCTACATCGTTCGATAAGCGTTTCCTTTCTCAAACAATTATCCATCGAAGCGAAAACAAGTGTGCTTAGTTTTTTTTTGAATCAATACACTATTTTTATCACCTTGCATAATGATAAACCTCTGTGGCCTAAAGGTCATTGTTCCTGCCTGTGACGCAGCTAACCCGGGTTCGATGTCTGTTAGTGGTGTATATCACGGGCTTTATTTTTTCTGTTTCTCTTTTTCTTGTTCTTTTAGAAACATTTTTTACAAGTGTTATAATTATTGTTCTCAATGGTTGAGCTGTATTTTAGAGGAATATATGTTGATAGGGGTCTAAAGAAATAGACTCCAACACAAGCTAAACACAATGCGTCCGATGTAAGAAAGACAGACTTCCCTCTATTCTTTTGTTTTAGCACTAAGTTAGGGATACAATACTGTTTTTTGCAAGGCCGGGTTTAGGCTAATTGTAGCCTCTTGTTACTACGTTAACCCAACCAGAACAAACGTAATGCGGAATTCTATTTCTAGATTAGGGCCAAATCTATGGAATTCTCTGAATAACACCACACGTGAGCTCCCTCGTAAGCGTTTTAAAACAGAAATCCACAATATGCTTCTGTCTTTTCTGGCTTCTGAGGATATTTACATTGAATCGCATTCCATAATTCAGAAACTTACATCTACATTTCCACAATGACGGTTAATTCTGCGGTTATTTTGTTGTGTTAAAGTTGCAATGATGGCGGTTACTTATTTATTTATTATTACTATTTTATTCCCTTTTTTTGCACTTACTCTGTAATGTTATCTCATGTATTCTACAAGCGAAGTATTTATACCTCTATTACATTTCCACTTGTTATGTTTATACTTTAATGGCTACTTTTCAATTATTTTCATCATACTTTGTACAAATTTGACAGGCTGTAATGTAAACCTATTCTCTCCTGTCGCTTCCCGCCTCGGCTAGCCAATGCTATTTGCGGGAAGCGACCATTTTGTATTTTTCTTTTGTCAAATAGTTAATAAAGTTGAAGTTGAAGTTGAAGTTAAGAAAGCCTCAACATCAAACTTTCAATTTCTTATCATTTGCAAGTTAATCTACTCGTTGTTTTTTTAATATATGTTTTAATAAAAGAGAGACAAATACTTTGTTCGTCATTACTGACAAACGGGTGCTGGCTTTCAACTTTAGTGCGTAACTTGATAAGAAAATACCCGTCCTTCAATTAAGACGCACACCTACCGTAACATACTGCAATTTTGTCTTTATATATCGTTTAAAGGCCATTAGAGACCTATTTGTGTTGTATCTGAGACAGTTTTGTATGAATAGGCGGAGAAAAGACAATTTGCCGTCAGTTATGGGAAGATTAAGCTGTAGGCACCTGGTCGCATTACTGCAGTTATAAACTTTGTCGTGCAAAATAGCAACTCCAAAAGAACCGAAACAGAAATTGCGAATAACACGATCGTGATGGAGCCCGAAGGGCCACAAATCTGTTGTTGTAACCAAACCCAGACCAACTGTACAGAAGAATGCGGCACTGATCGAAAAGAAACGCTACCGGAGACAACAAGAAACATTCTTATCAGTGTCCGTTTGCTTCTGATAGTCACTTCACTCTTAGGCAACTCTTTGGTGTTTAAAGCTTTTCACAAATTTCCCAGTCTGCGAACGGCGTCCAACGTGATTCCAATGAGTCTGTGCGCTGCGGACAGTTTGATAGCGATCGCTTACATCCCGCGAATCAGTATGCTCATCAACAAGGACCTTCCAAGTTTTCTTTGCAAGGCAAGCGCCTGGTTCAGCTTCATAATCATTTCTGCCATCACGCAGCATCTCGCGTTGATCAGCGTCGAACGTTTCATCGCCGTCAAGGTCCCCTTGAGGTACCACACGGTAATGACGAAACACCGTGCACTATTCGCGTCTATCGTAGCGTGGCTGTGGCCTTTAGCTGTCATAGTTTTCCTGCCTCTAATCCTACAGCCAAGCACTACCGATGCCTGCGTTGCCTTGCGACAAGCTTTGCATCCATGCTCCAAACCCCAGTTTCTTATCTTCGTAGTCATATCAATGCTAATCATCCCTTTGGTTGTCATTCTTTGCTTGTACATCTACATTTTCATTGTCTCCCACCAGCACAGAAGACAAATCAGAGAACATGAAGACATCCAAGGCATCGCCGCCATTAAGCATAAAATTAAAGGGGCTCGTACTTTCGCCATTGTTGTTACCGTTTGCCTTCTCAGCATCTTTCCGCTGCTGGTCGTGACGTGCCTCCGTTTTTACCATGCACTCAATCAACGTCTACATCTAGAGCTCAAGTGTATAACAAACATTGTATATGACGTTGCATTTGGTTTGAACGCCATATGCAATCCTGTCATCTACGCCTGGAGAAATGAGCAATTTAGAAGCTCGTTTCGAAAACTGCTCAAGTGCGCTTAGCTAGTGCGCGACTGTTTGGTGGTGAAGACAAGTACAAATTGGTGAGTTAGTGAACAGCGGAGTACTCTGTTTAATGTTGCGCAGAATAAAACGCGTTATTTGAATTTCGAGGCGAGGTATTAATTGGAGAAGAAGAACGCATATTTGTCGAAAAAACAATTAGACAGAATATAAAATCACCAAACCGGTGTAAGAGCTAGTGCTTGGTAGTGTTTCATCAATTATTTTGTAAATAGTTGCGTTTAAGGTTCGGCATTCTTTTCATTCTCGTATTCATTGGTGTTGTGGTGTACAATTATGGGTAAGTAAAGAAGCTCGCAGCCCACTCTGTATGATATAATACACCTTATTCCAAAATGGCGGCCAATTTATTATTCTTTTCTTTGCATGTTAATAAGCCCTCTTTGCCTCATTTTTTCTTCAAAATTCTTTTGTATTTTGTACATGTTGACGAGGCAAAGAGGGCTAATTAACATGCAAATACAAGAATAATAAATTGTCCGCCATTTTGGAATAATGTGTATAAGAAACTCGTATGGAGGGTGATAATCAAATAAGAAACCATTGTTTTGATTTGTTGTGTTACCTTGGAACGTAAAAAACGACCTGAACGTGTTAACATTATATCTTGACCTGACTAAATGAGTGCAAGTTAACTTTTCAATCCAACGTGCTTGCTATTTTCAGTCCCATAAGCCTGAAATGTCGAAATTGAAGGAGCGATGATTTAAACCATTTTTCTTACAGGAACGATGGCTTCGGGATTATTGTCGTCCAACTTTAGATGGACCATTACTTAATCTTTGCTTTTTAAAGCATCTTGCATTCTGTTGTTGAAAACAGGCTTACATATTTCGAATTCGAGTTTTTAGCTAAGATTTTAGATTTGGCTGCCTGTTAACTATCATTTGGGTTTAGCAAAGAAAACCCCTTTATGGGGGTGAGTTACCCTGGGGGAATTTAACCAGTGAATTAAGGGAGCGAAAGAGCTTGTAGAGGTAGGAGAATAGAGGCCAGCAACCGAGCTTTTTATCGGTTAGAAAGAACCAAAGAGACATGGACCTCTAATGAAGGGGTATTAACGTTGCTGAGTGAATGGAAGCGGGAAGTGCCGACACCCCTGTCCCTCCCTTCACACATTTATCAATAAGAAAAACAAACCTTTAATCAGGGCCTACTATTAGCGAATGCCGGTGTTTCTCGTAATTCTTGAAAAACTTAACCACCTGGGCATTTTATGCTTAACTGAGGTAAAACTGAGTGGAAATGTATGCGTCTTTCTTGCAATGAGCGTGAATAAACAATTTTTCAAAAGTGTTTATTTTAAATTCGTTTTACTCTTCGGGTGAAAACATGTTGGGCAATCAATATCAAATATAAGAGCTTTTTTCGTGTCGGTGCCTGAATGTCTTTTGAGGTAAACAAGAATTTTGAGTGAGAAATGATTGACGTTAGCAATTGCATGTGACGTTTGATTTTCTATTCCTGCGTCATATGCTGTCAACATTTTCAACCTGCCTGCCATCCGCTACCTCCATATTATTTTACGCGTGCGCTGTTAGCAAGGTTTCTCTCTTGACCGCAATCTAATCTATGCTCTGATTGGCTCTTTTTAGTGCGGTTTTCTTGTGGCATTATTTTCGTGGCGAATATTCAACATGGCAGTATGGAAAGCGCGAGCGATAGTTTCAAGTTTAAACGCCGTTTGTGAGGCGAGACAGCTGGGAGGAAATTTTTTCCGACGCCGGGGAATTTTTGAGATTAAATTAAAGCGAATTATTCAAAAACTGTGTGAAATTTGTTTCGAAGGCACAGACGAACTTCCGAAGTTCTGTTGGAGATCTTGTTTTGATAAAGTGATAAGCCTAAATTAGAACTTAGCCGCAACATTTTTCTGATATTAATCGGACAAAAATATCTCCCTACCCTGCCTGTTTCTGAGTCTGGGTAATTGTCGAGAGTCGAGAATTTATTGATTACATGTAAAGGGAATTTCTATGGTTTAGTGTTACCTAGGAAACCTCGCAGTCACGCTATCTTCGCGCATATGTCCTTCTGGCCATCTGACCACGATGACTTCTGTTCCACCGAAGTAAAAACACCTTCATACTAAATTGCGGTACGAAATAAATGAGAAAGATTCCACCAAAAAGGTAACGCGATCTCTTAGAATGGCAACTAGTTTGCAAATAGTCTGTACACACCCAATCGTTCTCTGTGCCAACAAACACAGGCAATACTACGTTGCTCTCGATAACCGTGGCGGAATTACCTCCCCTACATCCAACGGTACAATTACAGCCCCTCCAATGGCACTCAGGGATGTCTCCACACCCATATGAGCTTGTGTCCCTCCCAACAAAAGCACAGAAATGTTATGGATGTGACGTTAATTTTTTGAATAGATATCGTTCCCCGCCATTTAATATTGCCGTGAGGCACATGGATAGGCGGGTTATACATAAAAAGGAGCAAAGTGGTCAGCTTGTTCACAGCAGTGACTATGGCAACAAGTACTATCATCCACATCCTTCGCATATACGACGAAAAAATCCAGTGTTCACCGGATTAGTATGATTCACCAGCCCTGTACAACACTTTGGATAATAGAACTGAAACTGTTGTGGATTCATGGTCAGTTATTTTTAAAAACTAAATATCCTGAGAATCCATATGTTGCATTTTCTGTATTTTAAACATTGAATGGAATTACTTTAAATCGCTTTGTCTACACTGAAAATTAAAACTCAATGGAAACAGTAGTTGCCTTGGACTGATAATGTTTAAAATTATCACTATTTATCTGTCATTGGTTGTTGTCTACTTTTCTTTACAAAGCGGTAATTTTCCTAGTAAATATACTAGTTTGTCCCCAAAGAGAATTTTCCTGTGTTTGTGCCTCAGTCAGCACTGCCATCTTTGTTTTCTGAGTATAGTTACTGGATAGACGTGTACAGACTATTCGCAAGCTAGTTGTTAGGAATTTTTCTCATTTATTTCGTACCGCAAGTTGTTTTTACTTCGGAGGAACGCAAGTCACCAGTTGCCAGATGGCCAGATCGATGAACATATGCGCTAAGATAGCTTGACTGCGAAATTTAGCGTGTTTCCGGACTACTTCTTATGATAAGATTTCTGTTCTCTCACTAAACCAAAACAAAGAAACATCCGAAACAATCATGCAAGCTATGATTGTTATAAAAAAAAATTCCTTTTATTCTGGACTCTCGACATGTCAGTCTCGACTCTCGACAATTACCCAGACTCCCTGTTTCTCACATTTACCTCCAGCCGGATAAATTATCTGGAACCTTCCGCCCTCCAGATATAGATCGGCGTGAAACCTGGCTTCAAAACTACCACCTGCCTCGCTCCCGGATAATTTTATCTTTGCACAAGACACTCCCACTGAGTTAAAGTTATTTATTTGATATCGATCGTCGATCAGAAGGTTGAGCGCGGCGAAACCACAATTACATTTGACTTGTCCTGTCAATTCTTTGCAGCGAGATGATCGTAATGTCAAGAAAGCACTTGATAAATTAGCGAATTGCCGTAACCAGTTGGGAGAATAATGGTTTGTGAACTAGATGAGTGTTAGAAAGCTTCCTCGCGGAAAGAATTAAATCTACATAATCAGCGGCTCTGCGTGAGACAAAAGGAACAACAGATTGTACGAAGGAGACTGGAAAAATTGTCACAGCTTGTCTCAAAGGTTAAAAAAAACGCGAGTTTTGACAGATACATTCCGTTTTTAATCAACTACTCTGCGTGAACTAAAAAATATTTCAATAAGGAAAATCAACTTTTGAGGAAGGACAAGTAAATAAGTTTGTGTGACAAGAGTGAGCACTATTTTAGCGCCATTCATCAGGAAATCCTCTGTATAATTTTAACTTGTTAACTCCAAAAACGTGACCGGGTGAATCCACACAGACTAAAATAGCCTGAATCCGCCTGTAAATGACTGAACATTATATGGCTGACAGGTTATAAGCTGTTCAGTCAAATAGATTTCAGCCGCAGTTATACCAGCAGTGGAAATAAAAGAAGAAGGTTTAAGAAAAGGATAGCTTTTTAGCCAAGAATATCACTGCCTTTAATGCCAGGAAAAAAATTAAACCTCGTGCAGTCTCTCTTCTTATTTTTATTTTATTTTATTTCATTTTATTATAATTACATTTTTTGGCATTTCCCATAAACACACATGAGTAGATGACATACTGCATTTGATTTGATAAATATAAAATAAAAGCCTACGAAGGGTATTCGTTAAGAATGGTAAACTTCTCAAGTTTACATGTCTCATCATTTTAGGTTGCTGATCATAGCGATTTTGATAATTTCCGTGCGAATCAAAATTTTATGCGATTTAATTTGGTTTCCATTGTTCACCTAAGAAACATGGCCCACGCCGGAGCGGCCTTAAATATATGTCATGTTCAATTTAAAACCAAGACAACAGTCTTTAACTCCGTAGCTGTAATATGTCTCTGAGTTTCCTGGAGCATTTCCACGGTTGTATTTGTTATTATAAATTCCCTACCTAATTAATGCCACAGATAATTTATAATTTATTTACAGATTATTTATTTATTATTTATTTATTAATTTATCATTGGCTCATGGTAATTTTTCGTTAGGTTGTGGCTGTTATCACAACTTGGTCCTATTTGAAGCCTATTGGGAGCAACCGGAAATGGCCTGTTTTTCAGATCGTATATTTTCCATGCCCATGTTTTATATCGTCAAGTCTTAGTATTCCTGCAAAGTTCAGCCCTTAGTTTAAGGTTGAAGCTTTTTTACAACGAAACACTTTAAGAGAAGATACCTACTATGCACTGCCGGTCAAAGTCTTAATTCCTTATTAGGAGAGTTTTAGACGCCAATCGCACATTTAACAAACAATCAATGATCCCAAAGTAAATCATTAAAGGAAACATATATTTGCAAACCATAAGGTAGAAATCAATTTTGCTACTTTGGTTCCTACTAAGGTTGAGGCTCTTTTACTAAGGAAGAACTTAAGAGAAGATGACTAAGCAGGCTACTTCCGGTAAAAGTTTCAACAAAGGTTGTCTGTATTAATCAGCCGTTTAATTTCCATTAATACTGTTCTTTCTTCTAAGTTATCATTTGGAGACTCTGAAGGTAATTGTAACCGAAAAGACTTGCCGTTATTTAGACATTTTCATGTGACTTTTTTAGGACAGATCAGATTTTGGTCCGACAACGGTTATATATTTCTGGGCCGAAATATATTAATCAAATAGTGAATTGAAATCTTCATCGGCTGTTAGAGAGCTCAATAGTTAAACTAGAAGAAGCAATGTAGAGCTGGATTATTTGGTCAAGGACATTTAATTGCTACTCAGAGTTTCATGCCTCTTGCGAAGCAATCAATAGGCAACTGCCAAAATAAACGGTTACAACGATTTTTGAAAATAGAGAACAATGCCTACAAGTGATGACGTGACAAGTGGTGAAAAATCGTTAATTAAGTGATGACAGTTTTCAACAGGAATTTCTTAGAATGTCTACAGCGCGATGTTAGCTCATTTCTGTTGTTCAGTGTTGACATTTCAGGTCTACATATTATGAAATATTTTTCCCACAAACACAAATTAAAGGAATGTAACAACCCCTCTCCTGCCGGCTAATCTCAATGCCCCATTGCATCTTTTTGTCAAAACTGCAATATTAAGTTTATCTTTTTCATTCAACCCGTCCCACATAACAAGTCTGTGGCCCCGGGTAATGAAGCAATAATCAGTCAGGTAGGAAATAAGCCAAGCTATGTGGTCCCATTTCGTACTATGACCCACCTGTTTGGGACTTCAGTATTTTCTGCAGAAAAAAAAAACTTATCAGTCATTCTAAATGGAACCACGACGTCTGTCGTGACGCCACTTGAAAATCGCTTTGAACCTTTAGGAAATTTCGAATATAATTATAGCTAATTGTCTAACGCAAAATGCAGTCTGACTCTTCCAGTCTATATGAAAATTGTCTTGATAAATTCAGAAGCATGTCCCTTTCCTATAATCCCTTCTAAGTGAAGCAACATTTAAAACCTTAGCCCCAGCGATAAATTGGTCGTGAGTGCGTCGTTGCGAGTAATGAAAATTCAAGTTGATTCATACCGTCTATACACCTTATTCCAAAATGGGGGCCTATTTATTATTATTTTTGTTTGCATGTTAATTAACCCGTTTTGCCTTGTCAACATGTACAAACTACAAAAGAATTTTGAAGTTAAAATTAGGCAAAGAGGGCTAATTAACATGCAAACAAAATAATAATAAATTTGACGCCATTTTGGAATAAGGTAACTGAATGATGAGGCATACCGTGTATAAGTTTGTATGTCGTGACGAGGTTTGCTGGCTATGATTGACTTGGAATTCACTTTTTTCCAAACAACAAAATTTGAAAAAGTTAACCTAACTTGTTTCAAGTTGCAATGCATTTCCTCCTCCTCATCCGAGCCATAGACAACCGCAAATAGTTTCAATATACATATCAAGTACTTCGTAGGAATAGTGGATAATTTTTTAAGCGTTCCACTTTGCAAACACATATTTGGGTTCAGATCCAAATTACGTGACAGTGCCCCTTTATATAATTAAGGATTATTTATTCATACTCAGTCCCCAAGTGCAAACGGTCCAGGTATTAGACGGGTCCGTTTTCGTAGCGAAGCCGCTAAACTGATTGACCAAATTGCCAGAAGATTACTCGTGGGGGCACACTTCCCTTTTCCTTTTGTTGCTTTCTTAGTCAGCACAGATCCATGGTGGCAACCAGACTTAATCGGTGTACGGCATATATATCCAAAGATAGGACAGGGGTTGAGTGTAGTTTCCTTCAAAGGCTACTGCTTTGGCAACTTGGGAAATGCAATAATTATTTCAGCTTTCTTGGAGCATTTAAGGACTTGTGTTTTTTTTTTATAGCACCCCTAGCTGTGGATCAAATTTGACGGACTTATATTGAATTGCTGGCCCTTAACTCCGGTTTCAAAGCAAACTAAAACCGAAAACCTCCCTGGATAGCCATTATGCTTGCTATAGGTGGCAAGGTTTGTCGTCTCAAGGGCCAGTGCCTCACATCTGCTGGAGCTTAAATTGGTTATTGCTCCTCTTCCCTGGACAGAATGATAATCACCAGTGCCCATTCATACATCTGGGTGGAGAGAGGCCCTGTTAAAGAAGGCAAGACGACATGGCAACTGAACGCCCTAGTAACCAGGACCGCTCGCTCCGGAGTCCAGACAGCTAACCTCAGGCTATCGCGATATGGGTAAGGCAGCTGCTTTCGTGTAGAATCTGAATGCATTACTGCGTTACATGTATACTTTAATCTGTTGTAAATCGACAAAATGCAACAGCGAAAAAATATATAGCCAGCACTTTTAAAAGAAAGTGGACATCTTGCTGGCTGTTTTGTTTATCCACAAGAAAGGAAACTATCTGCGATCAATTAATTAAACTAATTAAATCTATTCAGTCTGGAAGTGAATTTTTTTCATTTCAGGGGCTTCGACAAAACACTGGTGCCCCGTTTACTGATCCCCAACTGATCCCCTATATAATACACTGTAAAAAGTAAAACAACAAAATAAAAAATGGTTTGAGGCTGAATCAAGATCAAGGATGAATTCTGAATGCCCTCAGAGTTCAAAGATGGCGGAAACTTGGTCCGACGGAGCACCTACTTTCTGACTCGTTTCACAGTCATTACGAGTACCCCGGTTCTCTTCTACGATAAACAAAATAAATTGAAGCATCATCAAGTATGTTATCCGTGTCTGCGAAAAGCCACGACAACGGCAACAACGAAGACAGAAAGAAACGAAAACGGTTGAAAGATAAACATAAGCGTCAAGCGAGCGACATAACAAACTGGAAGACGATCCAATCAACATCAGGTTGCAGTGTCGCTCCGTGTATGTCACTTTAAAGTTGAGCTTTCTTCTTTGGTAAGAAAAGTATGGAGGAATGCCGTTTCCAACTGGATTGCCTTCGAAAAATCGAACTTTGCAAGTCCGTGCGGGAACGAATTCCCTGGTATCAATCAGAATTATTGTTCCAAAATAATGTCGTTCACGTCCATGGAACTGTTTTTCTATCACAGTCTCGGTCCACCATCAATATTGAAGATGGACTTTTTTCAAGTCTACTTGGATGAAGATAAGTCTTCATAGAAGCGCTATGAGTGCTGTGGATGTTTCGCAAGTTCCAAATACCGCCGGCCACTTTATTATATCATTCTTCTTCTCTTTCCCAGGCTTTTTACGGATAGAAATCTTCGATAAAAGAATGAGAATGACAACACATACTTGGGGCGAGATCGCGGGAAAATTAAACAGGAGGAAATCAAATTTTCAATACGCCGCGATCCTTCGAAGTACAGTACCCTTTCATGCGCCAAAAATGTCCGATATTTCGCCTAAACAGACAAAAATCGATTTATTTATTAGTGTAGATTTTCCAGATAACAAACTTTCTTTATTATCTTCATTTCTTCGCTGTTGAAGAAAACCATAGATTTCTCGACAGGGCCGCCATCTTTTTTTAATTTTAATTTTGAACCGCCTGCAAATTTCTATAGCAACGATCATCCAATAGCATCTCGCCAAAGAAAGAAAGTAATTGACAGCTCTTTAGACTGCTCTGAAGTGACTCCGCCCCCTCATGTCTCTCATTTCTTGCCATGCCGGTCAAACATCCCGCGTGCCTTATATCTTGAAGGACGCAAGCTGAAGCATGAACCAATTGTTAATTAATACTTTGTACTTGAGGAGAATTGTTAAAAAGCAATAGGAAACGGTAAATCATTAAATAACTGAAACCTACAAGTTAGGCACAAGTCAACAATTGGATTTCTTAAATGGCTGCAGATGTCTCTTTTGTTTGACCTATGCGCAGCTCTTTCAGCGCTTTCACGTTTCAGACCGCGCGTCACGAGTAAAGTTCTTCCTCGTTTACCGCCTCACTCCATTCCTCTCTAGCTCTGCTTTGCCATCCCCACCTAAAACCCAAAGTCAGCGTATTCCAAGACTACTTAGTCTAAGAAATTCAACTAAGAAAGCCTCAACATCAAACGTTCAATTTCTTATCATTTGACAAGTTAATATACCCGTTGGTTTCTTAATATATATTTTAATAAAAGAGAGACAAACACTTTGTTCGTCATTACTGACAAACGGGTGTTGGCATTCAACTTTAGTGCGTAACTTGATAAGAAAATAAGCATCCTTCAATTAAGACGTACAACTAACATGCTGCATATTTGTCTTTATATACCGTTTTAAGGCCATTAGAGACCTGTTTGTGTTGTATCTGAGACAGTTTTGTATGAATAGGCTATATAGGGAGAAAAGACAATTTGCCGTCAATCATGAGAAGATTAAGCTGTAGGCACCTGGTGGCATTACAGCAGTTAAAAACTTTGTCATGCAAAATAGCAATTCCAAAAGAACCGAAACAGAAATGGCGAATAACACGTCCTGCACTGATGGAAAAGGAACGCTACCGGAGACGAAAAGAAACATTCTTATCAGTGTCCATTTGCTTCTGATAGTCACTTCACTCTTAGGCAACTCTTTGGTGTTTAAAGCTTTTCACAAATTCCACAGCCTGCGAACGTCGTCCAACGTGATTCTTATTAGTCTGTGCGCTGCCGACAGTTTGATAGCGATCGCTTACATCCCGCGAATCAGTATGATCGTCAACAAGGACCTTCCAAGTTTTCTTTGCAAGGCAAGCGCCTGGTTCAGCTTCATAATCATTTCTGTCATCATTCAGCATCTCGCGTTGATCAGCGTCGAACGTTTCATCGCCGTCAAGTTCTCCTTGAGGTACCACACGGTAATGACGAAACGCCGCGCACTGTTCACGTCTATCGCGGCGTGGCTGTGGCCTGTAGCGGTCATAGTTTTCCTGCCTCTTATCCTACAACCAAGCACTACCGATGCCTACGTTGCCTTGCGACAAGCTTTGCATCCATGCTCCAAACCCCAAGAAGGTTCTCCAGAGAACCGACCGCCATCAGCCAGAGGGTTTCTTATCTTCGTAGTCATATCGATGCTAATCATCCCTTTGGTGGCCATTCTTTGCTCGTACATCTACATTTTCATCGTGTCCCACCAGCACAGAAGGCAAATCAGAGAACAAGACGACATCCAAGGCATTGCCGCCATTAAGCATGAAATTAAAGGGGCTCGTACTTTCGCCATTGTTGTTACAGTGTGCCTTCTCAGCATCTTTCCGCTGCTGGTCGTGACGTGCCTCCGTTTTTACCATGCACTCAATGAATGTCGACATCCAGAGCATAAGAGTATAATATACATTGTATATAACGTTGCATTTGGTTTGAACGCCATATGCAATCCTGTCATCTACGCCTGGAGAAATGAGCAATTTAGAAGCTCGTTTCGAAAACTAGTCAAGTGCGCTTAGCTGGTGCGCGAATATTTGGTGGTGAAGACAAGTACAAATTGGCTTTCAGTGAGTTAGTGAAAAGCGAAGTACTCTCTTTAATGTTACGCGGAATAAAACACGTTATTTGAATTCCGAGGCGAGGTATTAATTGAAGAACAAGAACGCATATTTGTCGAAAGAACAATTAGACATAGAATATAAAATCACCAAGAGTTAGAAAAGAAGCGTGCACCCCTCTCATTGTAATATAATAAGAAACTCGTATGGAGGGTGATAGTCAAATAAGAAATCGTTTTGTTGTATTCCCTTGGAACGACCAGAACGTATTATATTCCCTTGGAACGACCAGAACGTGTTAACAGTATATCTTTACCTGACTAAATGAGTGCAGGTTAACTTTCCATCCAACATGTTTGCTATTTTCAGTCCATAAGCCTGACTGAATGACGAAATTGAGGCACCGATGAGCTAAACTATTTTTCTCTTACAAGAACAATGGCTCCGGGATTACTTTCGTCCATCTTTCCATGGACCATTAATGCATCTTGCACTCTGTTGTTGAAAACAGGTTTACATATTTTGAATTCTAGTTTTTCGCGTAGATATTAAATTTGGCTGCTTGTTAACTATCATTTAATTATAAAGAACCAAAGAGACATGGACCTCTAATGAAGGGGTATTAACGTTGCTGAGTGAATGGAAGCGGGAAGTGCCGACACCCCTGTCCCTTCCTCCACACATTTTTCAGTAAGAAAAACGGACCTTTAATTAGGGCCTACTATTAGCGAATGCCGGTGTTTCTCGTAATTCTTGTGAAACTTAACCACCTAGGCATTTTATGCTTAACGAGATAAAACTGAGTGGAAACGTTTGCGTCTTTCTTACAATGAGCGTGAGTTAACAATTTTTCAAAAGTGTTTATTCAAATTCGTTTTAATCTTCGGGTGAAAACATCTTGTGCAATCAATATCAAATATGAAGACCTTGTTTCGTGTCGGTACCCGAATGTCTTTTGAGGTAAACAAGAATTTTGAGTGAGAAATGATTGACGTTACTAACTGCATTTGACGTTTGATTTTCTATTCCTGCGTCATATGCTGTCAACATTTTCAACCTGCCTGCCATCCGCTACCTCCATATTATTTTACGCTTGCGCTGTTAGCAAGGTTTCTCTCTTAGTTTCTCTTCTGACTTCAGGGCTCAGTGTTTGCCGTGTATTTGTTTCTGAACTAGAAGTGAACGGTCAAAAAATCAATTTCGCTCATACTTTGGCAGTTTGAAGGTCTCGGTAAGTAACTGAAGGATATAAGGTTAGTTTTTTGAAATATTCGATATAACGGCAGAAAGCCACGAAAAACGGTCATCTTACCGGAAGCTCGGATTTCACTTCGCGAGAACTCGAAATTTTACACTTTTCATCTTCTCGCTACACAGACGTTTACGGAGCTGTGAATCTTTCTTAATCATTATTGAATACATTGATTCTTCTTGTGAAACTTTGAAACTTTAAAAAATATGTCACAAACACATCCACACGAATGTAGAGTTTTGCAAGATCTTAAAGACGTCACAAACCCACAGAACGTAAGAAATGTAGAGTTTTGCAAGATCTTAAGACGTCACAAACACATCCACACAAGTGTAGAGTTTTGCAAGATCTTAAAGACGTCACAAACACGTCCACAGAAGGCAAGAAGTTTAGAGTTTTGGAAGATCTTGAGACGTCACAAACACATCCACACGAATGTAGAGTTTTGCAAGATCTTAAAGACGTCACAAACACATCCACAGAAGGCAAGAAGTGTAGAGTTTTGCAAGATCTTAAGACGTCACAAACACATTCACACGAGTGTAGAGTTTTGCAAGATCTTAAAGACGTCACAAACACATCCACAGAAGGTAAGAAATGTAGAGTTTTGGAAGATCTTAAGGCGTCACAAACACATCCACTCGTGTGTAGAGTTTTGCAAGATCTTAAAGACGTCACAAACACGTCCACAGAAGGCAAGAAGTGTAGAGTTTTGCAAGATCTTAAAGACGTCACAAACACATCCAGACGAGTGTAGAGTTTTGCAAGATCTTAAAGACGTCACAAACACATCCACAGAAGGTAAGAAATGTAGAGTTTTGCAAGATCTTAAGACGTCACAAACACATCCACACGAGTGTAGAGTTTTGCAAGATCTTAAAGACGTCACAAACACATCCACAGAAGGTAAGAAATGTAGAGGTTTGGAAGATCTTAAGGCGTCACAAACACATCCACTCGAGTGTAGAGTTTTGCAAGATCTTAAAGACGTCACAAACACGTCCACAGAAGGCAAGAAGTGTAGAGTTTTGCAAGATCTTAAGACGTCACAAACACATCCAGACGAGTGTAGAGTTTTGCAAGATCTTAAAGACGTCACAAACACATCCACAGAAGGCAAGAAGTGTAGAGTTTTGCAAGATCTTAAGGCGTCACAAACACATCCACACGAATGTAGAGTTTTGCAAGAACTTCAAGACGTCACAAACACATCCACAGAAGGTAAGAAATGTCGAGTTTTGCAAGATCTTAAGGCGTCACAAACACATCCACACGAGTGTAGAGTTTTGCAAGATCTTAAAGACGTCACAAACACATCCACAGAAGGCAAGAAGTGTAGAGGTTTGCAAGATCTTAAGGCGTCACAAACATATCGACACGAATGTAGAGTTTTGCAAGATCGTAAGGCGTGACAAACACATCCACACGAGTGTGGAGTTTTGCAAGATCAGCTAACAAGATCACAAGGCGTGACATCCACAAAGCGGTTTGAGTTATACAAGCTGCGGGAGATAAGATTTGGTCTATGCTATAGTACGCCCTGCTTTGTTGTTGTTTTTTGTTTGTTTGTTTCGATTGAAGCCTATAAACAAATTAAACCGCGTTTTCGCATCCGTCATAAAAATTTTCTCTTCCATGTGCGCTTCTCTCATAAAGTTGAAAACATTCTTCTTCAGGATTGTCAAAGTTAAAGCATCTAACTTCCTGGCTTTAATAAGAGAAGCAATTAGTCAAATAATGCTAACCGGAAACAATGATTAATCGTGGCCGTCAGTGTTTTTATGTTGCCCCTCCTAACGGTGTTTTAATAGGTGTTTTCACAAGTGCGAAAGCTGATATTTCATTTACATAATTTGAGGTGATTCAATACAGTCAATAAGAACAACAAGAATACGACAGAAGACGCAGGTAGCTTGCACGAATATCCTTCTTTTCATCCATGAGTTTATGCGTTTGGTTTACATCCGACGGGAGGAACCGATTTCAAAATATATATCTACATGCAACATTAACTAATATTATCTAAATCATCACTTGAGGACCGAAGAAGGAAGTCCGAAAGCAATTGACTGTTTTGATTTCGGTCAATGTTCTATTCAAAGAAGCTTCTGAGAAATGCTTCTGTTGAATAGGTCCGTTCCGAAAATTTCTCAAGAAGCACAGAATAGCGACGCGCACTATTACTAAAAATAGATTTTGTCACATTAGCCCCCCGCCGTGACTCGGACAAACATTGCAGTTCGCTAAAGAAAATGTATGGCGCGAGTGACAATTTTCGAACAAAAACACGAAAGAATCGGTAAAATCGTGGTATTTGCTTTCCAGAAGGACGATAAATGGTTAATGCACCAAGCTCTACTGTTGGGGTGAGTGCAAGACGGACTAGAGGTATCCAAAAAAATGCAGAAATCCCTCAGATTGACAAGAAACTGCGAAAAAGTCTTAATTCCATTTCCAAAACCTTCGCAACACGTTGCGAAGTGCAAGCGTTGACTTGTAGCTTGTTCACGGGAATTCTTTACAGAGAGAAACAACTCCAGAAATACATACATATGTGCCAAAAGCATAAGCTTCTGTTTGTTACCTTCACTGGCCCAGAGTAAAGGTTCCCGCTACTGTATTTTCCGATCCACTGAGCAAATCTCACACCAACAAAAACCGCAATGTGCGTGTCTGCCCCAACTGAGCAAGGTCCAGAAAATCAATACCAGAGCCACTGGCAAAAATAGAAAACCTAATCGACAAGAATTTTGCCCAATCTATATCAACTGACGTGTTAGTAACATCTATAACGGCCGACAGCGAAGGCAGCCTGCGAGCAAGCTCTCTCGGAACTTGTTCGCAGGCTATAGCGAAGGCTCTATAGCGAAGGACTTGCGAGGGGAGAGGTGGAGTGATGTGACGGTCGCGACAGAAAAACGCGTCGGGAAAGATGGTTTTAGATCAATAAAGGCACTCAGGCTATATTTTCGAACTATATGTTGTCAACGAAGGTCGAGACCATGATTTTGAAGATTGAAGATCGAAGTTTTCATGACGAAACTTAATGCTCCCAGAATCGTGAGTAGTCAGCTACGATAATATCGGGCGGATTCCAGCTCGATCTTACGAAACACTTCGTTGCATGATCACACAAATAGGTTCTGCTTAATTTTCTCGACCACGTTTTCCCTTTGCATACCATCAACTATTGAACTTGTAAGGATTCTTCTGCAACGGAATATGCATAAACTTGTCGAAAAGGTGAGTTTTCGATAAGAGAGAGACTTTCTGTCTGTCTCCACAAAGGAAAATCGAACAATCCCATGTGCGCAAAATTTTCATTGCGTTCATTCAGCTGATTTATGTAAGGTTAACATATAGAGACATGCAAAATGCCATTCTTCCGCAGTTATCCCAACTCAGGAGGTTCCTTCATTACTCGGATCAAGAGTGCGGTGATGTCCACTCTTTATGCAGTCGGTCACGAGTTCATCGCGATTTCCACTCAATTTCAAACCCCTGCACTTCAACCACCGTTTTAACTACCCCACAGTGTTGTCTTCTGGTACTCTTCCAAATCTGGAGAAGGGAACATTGTCATCTTTGGTCAGAACGGTTAAAGAGCGACGAAAACTGCTCGCGAACGACATAATTTCAACTCACGCTCTGAAAGAAAAGCAATTTGTTTGTCCGAATCACCTGGGGGGCTCCAATTTTGTGACGTCATTAGTGCGCTTCGCTATTAGTACGTGCGTGTACTCCTCCAATTTTGGCACTGACCGCAAGTGACTCCTTATTGGTGGAAATTAATTAAAATGCTAAAGATAGCCGAATTCTATTGTAGTACGCCGACTCGTTCATTTAGCACGAACGAAGAACTGTTTTGACGGAATTTCCGGAATTTGTGAAGAATTAATTAGATGTTCCTATCAGCTACAACTGTGTTCCGGTGGGTTAAATTATCAGTATATATTTTGCCAAGTTCCGCTTGCCGTCCCAGGAAGGCAGCGACATTTCTTCTGTTTGATCGACGAATGCATACGCACACGAGCTTTCAAACGATTAAATCGCGTTTACGGCAGTGGACATCCACATAGCCTCTCTTCTCGTCTACTGTATCCTGATTTGGGAAGGTTGGTTTTCGTGGAGAGGGGAAACCGACAACAACACAATTACAATGAACGTGAGAAACGAGATGAAACAATCTTTGAACTCCAAATCTGCTATAATTTAAGAAATAAAAAATCTGCTCGAAATGAACTCAGAATCTTTAATTTGCGAAAACCAAAAATATCTGGCCAGATTATCGAAATGTAATAAAGCAATCTCATCTACCACTGCCGATGTATAAGGTAGGGGAAAACTGATGTCTGACTGGAATGAGATCGGAGAGAAAGGTTTACTTGACTCAAGTGAAATATTTGCTAGTTTGGTGACATGATTAACTGATGTCATGAGCAAGACAACGAGTCACAGGAACGAGAGCCTTTTTGTGCTTTTTTTTAAAAATTATTTTCTGGTAGTCGGTATAGTCATAATTTCACCATTCGAAATTCCTGAGCCTTTTAATAACATGAGAATTATGGAGTTGGAGAATGATGCGCCACTGAAAATGCGTTTTACACTGCTGTCAATCAAGTTTAGGAACTCTCGGTCAACTTGTGCGCTGTTTCAAGGGGTTCAACAGATCATGTTGCTGAGTTTTCATTGGAGGATTTCGATCCCTTTTGTTTGTTTTACATGTAGCTGTCCGTTATGTTAACGATTGTTGGCAGCATGAAACGAAATGTTCGCATGTTATTGAAAGGCGTATTGAATGGTAGTTAAACTTTTTTGGAAGCGCTGCAAAAGTTTCTTGGAGAATATAACATTTTTAACCATGAGTATTTCACATTGTAATTCACAGACTTGCAATTTCGATTTTGGCGTAAGCAATTTTTTAGCACTGACCTGAGCCTTTTAATTAATAACATGAGAATTATGGAGTTGGAGAATGATGCACCACTGAAAATGCGTTTTACACTGCTGTCAATCAAGTTTCGGAACTCTCGGTCAACTTGTGCGCTGTTTCAAGGGGTTCAACAGATCATGTTGCTGAGTTTTGATTGGAGGATTTCGATCCCTTTTGTTTGTTTTACATGTAGCTGTCCGTTATATTAATGATTGTTGGCAGCATGAAACGAAATGTTCGCATGTTATTGAAAGGCGTATTGAATGGTAGTTAAACTTGTTTGGAAGCGCTGCAAAAGTTTCTTGGAGAATATAACATTTTTAACCATGAGTATTTCACATTGTAATTCACAGACTTGCAATTTCGATTTTGGCGTAAGCAATGTTTTAGCACTGACGCAGAAGTGACAAAAGTTCCCCATGGCTCGCATGTTGGGTTGGTGACTTGCACTGAATAACCGCCATGCGTGCAAGCATATTTTAGCCATAAAATAATTTATTCTTACCCTGGCTTGTCAGTTAACTGTCCTTTATCAACTCACTGGGTATCAATTAATAGCTCACCCAGAGGCGCAACAGCGTTGTTGGTCTGAGCTAAATGAAGAAAAAAAACAGTATGTAATTTTAGTGAATATGATCAGCGTGTATGATCCACTTACAAATTTCCAAAATGCAGTCAGCTGTACAATGATTCCAAACAACTTCCATCTGCCAATTACACTGCTTACATAGCACAAACAAACATTTTGCTGCTCTATAACTGAAATATCTGAAAATTCGGTTGCTAAGTTTGCGCGCGATCTGTCATAAACTGGAATTTTCTGCGAAAGAACCTTAAATGATGAATTACATTTCTAACACTTGTACCATCCCGTTAGCGAAGAAGCGAAACTTACCGTTTTAGAGCAAAATACAGGTACCGATCCCAAAAATGTGTTCTTGAAAACTGCTTATGATTTTACAAGCTCAAAATGAAGCTCTATACAGGACACACCGCGTGGTTTATGAAAAACGAGACCCTTGTTTTTCACTACAATTGATATTGGCGTAAAAGGGGCGCGGAAGAGGTTATCCAGAAACAGATGTCATGCTGAATGAACGCGGTTTTGCGTTTATTGTCTTTCCACGGCACAAATGATCGGCGTTGACCAGGCCGCGTGACCCATTATACAAACAAAACACAGTAAATTTCCTTTCAAAGTGTCACAGTGAGCCAGGCAGTGGGCGTGGTGTGTTTTTTCCAGCCAACAACAGTTCCAGTAAAACAGCCTCCAGCAAGCAAAAATTCATAACTAATTCCCAGCAAGTTATTTTTTATGGATACGATACTTCCCAGCCAGCGTCATGCTGCATGCGGAGCGGCTATTTGGTATATTGGCTCCATTGAGCACTCCTGATGTTTGGGCCCGGTTGTGCTGCTGGTCCGGTAATGTTTTGAGCAAAAGATGGAGTCGTCAAGCCCCGAAGCCGGCGTTCAAGTGTTTTTCGAGTCCCTGTCGAAGGTAGCCTGTGTTGAACGCAAAGGGAACGAAGGTCTGCAACATACGGTTGGATCAACGTACAGCGGCGTACTTCGGCGAGTCGTCCTGCTTGGAGCTCGTGGCGGCATAACTTGTGCGGTCGCGAGAAGCGAGTATAAAAGTAGAACAGAAAATAATTGTACTGGAAATCAAACTAAAGCAGGCAAGATGTTTGCCTGCTAGAGTGATGGAATGAATAATCACGAGGCTTATGTTCAATGCACTAGGAGTTGATTGGCAGTGAAATAAAAACTATCCTGATTGGCTCAGTCTGTAGATGGCACTATGGACACACACGATCAGAATTGAACTTTGGCCTGTGAAACCCTACTCTATGTTACTGCATGTCACGCAATACAGTAGTAATTCTCACGGTTGTCCCATTAACTACAATTTATGTCTTTGAAGAAATAAATTGGTCTAAAATGACATGTTTGCCATCTTCCGTCTACCCAAACGATCCCACGATCCTTCACTAGTTCCAGCCTCCTCATCGTTTTCGGGGTAAGCAATAGGCTAGTTTTGAATTGCGGTAGAACAAAGGAGCAGAGTCGAGGTTCAGGGAAAATGTTTGCATTTTCTTTTGTCAAAAACAAAGCAAAATGTAAATAATTCCCCTGAACCTCGACTTGGTTCTCTTGTTCGCCCACAATTCGAAACTAGCCTGTTGTAAAATGGGCTATTCCTTCTAATTCCGATTCGTTCGTTGTGCTGTTTCAATACATTGTGATTCACCAGAGTAATTGCAATAGTTCATTTGGCTTCAATACACTCAACTGCTCAACTAAAATTAAAAAAATGTCTCTAAGCTTTCTAGCCCCGCCTCTTACATTTAGTACCCTGCGAGCGAGTCTCCTTCGATCTTCCGACTGTGCTCGCATGACAGGGTATAGATTTAGCGTCTGTGGATGGAAACCCATGTTATGGTTTTTCAGAAGGTCAAACGGTTATCGGGCACTGTTCAATGTTTCAAAACTGTTCATAAAACATTTTTTTAATAATTGTGTCTCCATTAAATACAACGGAAAATGATGTTTATTATGTTTGACTCCGTAGTGAACGTTCTAGCTCATTTTTAGAAGGTGATCATAGCTTTCACTGAGTATGAGGACGTAATTTCCTGTCCTTTTAAATGATTTTCTTTTGGTTCAATAACATGCTTGAGGTAGAATTTGAATTCAAAGGTCTGCTGTTTTTTTGTCCAAGATGGCTATCAGTTTTGAATATGAGGAGAAACAATTTGTCGGTACTGCTTACCACACTGTCGATGATGGCTATAACTTCGTTAGTGTTCATTTCCGGTTTTCTTATCTCTTCATTCATTCATCCATTCATTCATTGAATAATTTTGTTTTATAAAGTAGCTAGAAAATTCATGTAATCAAATTCAATTGCGCGAGCGTGCTTCAAATTCCCATTGTATACAGTTGTAAACAGTGATAACGTCGAGCTTCCTTCTTTGGTAAGAAAAGTATGGAGGAATGAGGTTTCCAACTGAATAGCCTTCGAAAAATCGAACTTTGGAAGCCCGTGCGGGAACGAATTCCCTGGTATCAATCAGAATTATTGTTCCAAAACAATGTCGTTCACGTCCATGGAACTGTTTTTCTATCACAGTCTCGGTCCACCATCAACATTGAAGATGGACTTTTTTCAAGTATACTTGGATGAAGATAAGTCTTCAAAGAAGCGCTATGAGTGCTGCGGATGTTTCGCAAGTTCTAAAATACGCCGGCCATATTTTTATGACAACAAATCCTTGGGGCGAGATCGCGGGAAAATTAAACAGGAGGAAATCAAATTTTCAATGTGCCGTGATCCTTCGAAGTACAGTACTCCTGCATGTGCCAAGAATGTCCGATATTTCGCCTAAACATACAAAACTCGACTTATTTATTAGCGTAGATTTCCAGATAACAAACTTTCTTTATTATTTTCATTTCTTCCCTGTTGTAGACAACCGCAGATTACTCGACAGAACCGCCATCTTTTTTTATTTTAATTTTGAACCGCCTGCAAATTTCTATAGACGCGATCATCCAATGGCATCTCACCAAAGAAAGAAAGTAATTGGCAGCTTTTTAGACTGCTCTGAAGTGACTACGCCCCCTCATGTCTCTCATTTCTTGCCATGTCAAACATCCCGCGTGCTTCATATCTTGATGGACGCACGCTGACGGATGAACCAATTTGATCTTCGGCAACTCTTTGGTGTTTAAAGCTTTTCACAAATCTCCCAGCCTCTGAATGGCATCCAACGTGATTCTAATGAGTCTGTGCGCTACGAACAGTTTGATAGCGATCGCTTACATCCCGCGAATCAGTATGCTCATCAGTTCATGTCTATCGCAGCGTGGCTGTGGCCTTTAGCTGTCATAGTTTTCCTGCCTCTAATCCTAGAAGCGAGCACTACCGAAGCCTGCGTTTCCTTTCGAAAAGCTTTGCATCCATGCTCCAAACCCCAAGAAGGTTCTCCAGAGAACCGACCGCCATCAGCCAGAGGGTTTCTTATCTTAGTGGTCATATCAATGCTAATCATCCCTTAGGTGGCCATTCTTTGCTCGTACACCTACATTTTCATTGTGTCCCACCAGCACAGAAGAAAAATCAGAGAACAAGACGACATCCAAGGCATTGCCGCCATTAAGCATGAAATTAAAGAGGCTCGTACTTTCGCCATTGTTGTTACCGTGTGCCTTCTCAGCATCTTTCTGCTGCTGGTCGTGACGTGCCTCCGTTTTTACCATGCACTCAATGAATGTCGACATCCAGAGCTTAAGAGTATAATATACATTGTATATAACGTTGCATTTGGTGTCAACGCCATATGCAATCCTGTCATCTACACCTGGAGAAACGCATAGTTTGCGCGCGAATATTTCGTGGCGAGTGAAGATAAATTGGACAAACGCACCCATTTGAATTCCCGAGACGAAGTATTTTGAGAACGATCTCGCAAATATGTCGAAGTTCTTAAAGAACAATTAGGCATAGTATATAAAATCACCAAACCGGTATAAGTGTGCGTGGTAGTGTTTCATCAATTTGAAAACAATAAGAAACTCGTAATTGAGGGTGATAATCAAATAAAAAACCATTCGTTTTATTGCATTACCTTGGAACGAATAAAAAACACCACAACGTGTTAACATTATATCTTGACCTGACTAGACTGATGAGTGCAAGTGAACTTTTCAATCCAACATGTTTGCTATTTTCAGTCCTATAAGCCTGCAATGTCAAAACTGAAGCAGCGATGACTTAAACTATTTTTCTCTTACAGGATCGATGGCTTCGGGATTACTGTCGTCCAATTTTAGATGGACCATTACTAAGTCGTTGCCTTTTAAAGCATCTTCTTTTCTGTTGTTGAAAACAGGTTTACATATTTCGAGTTTGAGTTTTTAGCTAAGATTTTAGATTTGGCTGCCTCTTTACTATCATTTGAAATTAGCAAAGGAAACCCGGCCCTTTATGGGAGGTGAGATAAACTGGGGGAAAGGAACCAGTGAGTTGAACCGCCAGCAAATTTCTATCGCAATGATAATCCAATAGCATCTCGCCAAAGAAAGGAAGTGATTGACAGCTCTTTAGACTGCTCTGAAGTGACTCCGAAAAAAATCCCTCATTTCTTCCCATGTCAAACATCCCGCATGCTTTGTATCTTGATGGACGCTCGCTGACGAAAAGGTGAGGAAAATGTTTAAAAAGTCAACAACTGGGTTTCTTAAATGGCTGTAGATGTCTCTTTTGCTTGAGCTATGGGCAGCTGTTTCAGTGCTCTCACGAGTACGGTTCTTGCTCGTTTACCGTCTCCGGCCTCTCTTTCTCTCTAGCTCTGCTTTGCCATCTCCGCCTAAAACCCAAAGTCAGCGTACGTGTTGCGAGGCTACTTGGTCTAAAAAATTCAACTAAGAAAGCCTCAACATCAAACTTTCAATTTCTTATCATTTCACAAGTTAATCTACTCGTTGTTTTTTTCATATATGTTTTAATAAAAGAGAGACAAACACTTTGTTCGTCATTACTGACAAACGGGTGCTGGCTTTCAACTTTAGTGCGTAACTTGATAAGAAAATACCCGTCCTTCAATTAAGACGCACACCTACCGTAACATAATGCAATTTTGTCTTTATATATCGTTTTAAGGCCATTAGAGACCAATTTGAGTTGTATCTGAGATAAAAAGTGAAAAAAATGTGGGTACTTGAGCCTGAGCATTAGCTATGCCATGCTGATGAGGCCTAACAAGGCCGAAACAGCTGTCCATGGCTGCTAATGCTTGGGCTCAATCTTTGCTTTGGTAGATTTAAGGGGTAATGCCCGCTACCATGTGGCCTTAGTGCCTTTAGAGTGGCTTCAGCTTACCAAATCACATTAATTTGTGAGGTATATCCTTGTATCTGAGATAGTTTTGTATTAATAGGCTATATAGGGAGAAAAGACAGTTTGCCGTCAGTTATGAGAAGATTAAGCTGTAGGCACCTGGTAGCATTACGGCAGTTATAAACTTTGTCATGCAAAATAGCAACTCCAAAAGAACCGAAACAGAATTGGCGAATAACACGATCGTGATGGAGCCCGAAGGGCCACAAATCTGTTGTTGTAACCAAACCCAGACCAACTGTACAGAAGAATGCGGCACTGATCGAAAAGAAACGCTACCGGAGACAACAAGAAACATTCTTATCAGTGTCCATTTGCTTCTGATAGTCACTTCACTCTTCAGCAACTCTTTGGTGTTTAAAGCTTTTCACAAATTTCCCAGTCTGCGAACGGCGTCCAACGTGATTCCAATGAGTCTGTGCGCTGCGGACAGTTTGATAGCGATCGCTTACATCCCGCGTATCGGTATGCTCATCAACAAGGACCTTCCAAGTTTTCTTTGCAAGGCAAGCGCCTGGTTCAGCTTCATAATCATTTCTGCCATCACGCAGCATCTCGCGTTGATCAGCGTCGAACGTTTCATCGCCGTCAAGGTCCCCTTGAGGTACCACACGGTAATGACGAAACACCGCGCACTATTCATGTCTATCGCAGCGTGGCTGTGGCCTTTAGCTGTCATAGTTTTCCTGCCTCTAATCCAACAAGCAAGCACCACCGAATCCTGCGTTTTACCTTTCGACAAGCTTTCCATCCATGCTCTAAACCCCCAAAAGGTTCTCCTGAGGACCGACCGCTATCAGCCAGATGGGTAACTTATCTACGTAGTCATATCAATGCTAATCATCCCTTTGGTGGTCATTCATTGCTCGTACATCTACCATGTCTACATTTTCATCGTATCCCACCAGCACAGAAGGCAAATCAGAGAACAAGACGACATCCAAGGCATCGCCGCCATTAAGCATGAAATTAAAGGGGCTCGTACTTTCGCCATTGTTGTTACAGTGTGCCTTCTCAGCATATTCCCGCTGCTGCACGTTATCTGAATTCCCGAGGCCACGTATTTCGAGAACGATCTCGCAAATTTGTCGCAATTCTTAAAGAACAATTAGGCATAGTATATAAAATCACCAAACCGATGTAAGAGTGCGTGGTAGTGTTTCATCAATTGTTTTGTAAATAGTTGCGTTTAAGGTTCGGCATTCTTTTCATTCTCGTATTTATTGTAGTTGTCGTGTACAATTCTAGGTTAGTAAAGAAGCGCGCACCCCTCTCTGTATGAATATAATAAGAAATTCGTAATGGAGGGTGATAGTCAAATAAGAAACCATTCGTTTTATTGTATTACCTTGGAACGAAAAAAACGACCAGAACGTGTTAACAGTATATCTTGACCTGACTAAATGAGTGCAAGTTAACTTTTCAATTCAACGTGGATGTTTGCTATTTTCAGTCCCATAAGCCTGAAATGTCAAACTATTAAAGCAGCGATGAGTTAAACATTTTTGTTTGCAGGAGCGATGGCTTCGGGATTACTGTCGTCCAACTTTAGATTGATCATTACTAAATCTTTGCTTTTTAAAGCATCTTGCATTCTGTTCTTGAAAACAGGTTTACATATTTCGAATTCGAGTTTTTAGCTAAGATTTTAGATTCGGCTGACTGTTAACTATCATCATTTGAAATCAGCAAAGGAAACCCCTTTATGGGAGGTGAGATAAATATAGATTACAGCATAGAAAGTGCGACGTACGGATTTTTATTCACGAGTTGCAAAACCTGGAAAAACGAACGAGTGAGCGCAGCGAACGAGTGAGTTTTCCAAAGCTTTGCAACGAGTGAATTAAAATCCGTACGTCGCACTTTCTTTGCTGTAATTTGTTTATTATGTATATAACGAGAATTAAACCTATACTTGAAATCAGTTTTATTTTTCCCGATTCAATAAGCTTACATGAAGAACAGCAAAAAATTCAAGACTGATCTACATGACTGAGCGTATTAAAAAAATATGTCCGGTTTCCAAGACATCAACAGATAGACAGAGAGGGTACACAAGCTTAAATATTAATTCCTGTTTATAATAACTGAAAAGTACGGGAGAATTCGTAAATACAAAGAATGAAATGCTTTCGCTTGCCCCTAATCACTGTTAGATTCAATCATATGATGGCGGCGTTTCGTGCTGTGCAACGACAAATTCACACTCTGTTGACTTACACTGTTTATAGAAATGTTTAATGTTCCTCCTTGAATGTTCGCCCCCAGATTGTTTTTGTTAGATTGCTTCTCAATAAAATCATTTAACGGTAAATGTGCAACAAAACGGGAAGCCGAAGCCATGTTTTTGAAACACAAACTTCGAGCGCGCGCTGAGTTGAAGCCCGCGCATCTCGAAAGCCATTTGAGTGCTTTCCTCTGATTGGCTAAGCGATTCTACTCTGGATGGTGATTGGTTATATTTTCACATGTGAAGAATGCTGTACGCGAAGCTGATTGGACGTATCCCTTTTTTCACATGTCAAAATATAGCACATATAGAATTCTATTTGCAAAGTTTATTGCCTAAAATTGTCGCTATATGTATAATAAACTGGGAGAATGGAACCAGTGAGTTGAACTGCCTGCAAATTTCTATCGCAACGATAATCCAATAGCATCTCGCCAAAAAAAGAAAGTAATTGACAGCTTTTTAGACTGCTCTGAAGTGACTCCGCCCCCTAATATCCCTCATTTCTTCCCATGTCAAACATCCCGCATACTCTATTCCTCTCTAGCTCTGCTTTGTCATCCCCGCCTAAAACCCAAAGTCAGCGTGTTCCAAGGCTACTTAGTCTAAAAATTTAAACTAAGAAAGCCTCAACATCAAACTTTGATTCAACTTCTTATCGTTTGGCAAACTAATCTACTCCTTGTTTTTTTTAATATATGTTTTAATAAAAGAGAGACAAATACTTTGTTCGTCATTACTGACAAACGGGTGCTGGCTTTCAACTTTAGTGCGTAACTTGATAAGAAAATACCCGTCCTTCAATTAAGACGCACACCTACCGAAACATAATGCAATTTTGTCTTCCTATATCGTTTTAAGGCCATTAGAGACCTATTTGTGTTGTATCTGAGACAGTTTTGTATTAATAGGCTATATAGGGATAAAAGACAATTTGCCGTCAGTTATGAGAAGATTAAGCTGTAGGCACCTGGTGGCATTACGGCAGTTAGAAACTTTGTCGTGCAAAATAGCAACTGCAAAAGAACCGAAACAGAAATGGCGAATAACACGTCCGTGATGGAGCCACAAGGGCCACAAATCTGTTGTTGTAACCAAACCCAGACCAACTGCACAGAAGAATGCGGCACTGATCGAAAAGAAACGTTACCGGAGACAACAAGAAACATTCTTATCAGTGTCCATTTGCTTCTGATAGTCACTTCACTCTTAGGCAACTCTTTGGTGTTTAAAGCTTTTCACAAATTCCCCAGCCTGCGAACGGCGTCCAACGTGATTCCAATGAGTCTGTGCGCTGCGGACAGTTTGATAGCGATCGCTTACATCCCGCGTATCGGTATGCTCATCAACAAGGACCTTCGAAATTTTCTTTGCAAGGCAAGCGCCTGGTTCAGCTTCATAATCATTTCTGTCATCACTCAGCATCTCGCGTTGATCAGCGTCGAACGTTTCATCGCCGTCAAGTTCTCCTTGAGGTACCACACGGTAATGACGAAACGCCGCGCACTGTTCATGTCTATCGCGGCGTGGCTGTGGCCTTAGCGGTCATAGTTTTCCTGCCTCTAATCCTACAACCAAGCACCACCGATGCCTGCGTTGCCTTGCGACAAGCTTTGCATCCATGCTCCAAATTCCAAGAAGGTTCTCCAGAGAACCGACCGCCATCAGCCAGAGGGTTTCTTATCTTCGTAGTCATATCAATGCTTATCATCCCTTTGGTGGTCATTCTTGGCTCGTACATCTACATTTTCATTGTCTCCCACAAGCACAGAAGGAAAATCAGAGAACAAGACGACATCCAAGGCATCGCCGCCATTAAGCATGAAGTTAAAGGGGTTCGTACTTTCGCCATTGTTGTTACAGTGTGCCTTCTCAGCATCTTTCCGCTGCTGGTCGTGACGTGCCTCCGTTTTTACCATGCACTCAACGAATGTCGACATCCAGAGCGTGAGTGTATAATATACATTGTATATGACGTTGCATTTGGTTTGAACGCCATATGCAATCCTGTCATCTACGCCTGGAGAAATGAGCAATTTAGAAGCTCGTTTCGAAAACTGCTCAAGTGCGCTTAGCTGGTGCGCGAATATTTGGTGGTGAAGACAAGTACAAATTGCCTTTCAGTGAGTTAGTGAAAAGTGAACTACTCTGTTTAATGTTACGCAGAATAAAACACGTTATTTGAATTCCGAGGCGAGGTATTAATTGGAGAAAAAGAACGCATATTTGTTGAAAGAACAATTAGACATAGAATATAAAATCACGAAGGGTTAGAAAAGAAGCGCGCACCCCTCTCATTGTGATATAATAAGAAACTCGTCTGGAGGGTGATAGTCAAAGAAGAAATCATTCGTTTTATTGTATTCCCTTCGAACGACCAGAACGTGTTAACAGTATATCTTTACCTGCCTAAATGAGTGCAAGTTAACTTTCCATCCAACATGTTTGCTATTTTCAGTCCATAAGCCTGACTGAATGTCGAAATTGAGGCACCGATGAGCTAAACTATTTTTCTCTTACAAGAACAATGGCTCCGGGATTACTTTCGTCCATCTTTCCATGGACCATTAATGCATCTTGCACTCTGTTGTTGAAAACAGGTTTACATATTTTGAATTCTAGTTTTTCGCGTAGATTTTAAATTTGGCTTCTTGTTAACTATCATTTAATTATAAAGAACCAAAGAGACATGGACCACTAATGAAGGGGTATTAACGTTGCTGAGTGAATGGAAGCGGGAAGTCCCGACACCCCTGTCCCTTCCTCCACACATTTTTCAATAAGAAAAACGGACCTTTAATCAGGGCCTACTATTAGCGAATGCCGGTGTTTCTCGTAATTCTTGTGAAACTTAACCACCCAGGCATTTTATGCTTAACGAGATAAAACTGAGTGGAAACGTATGCGTCTTTCTTACAATGAGCGTGAGTTAACAATTTTTCAAAAGTGTTTATTCAAATTCGTTTTATTCTTCGGGTGAAAACATCTTGTGCAATCAATATCAAATATGAAGAGCTTGTTTCGTGTCGTTGCCCGAATGTCTTTTGATGTAAACAAGAATTTTGAGTGAGAAATGATTGACGTTACCAATTGCATGTGACGTTTGATTTTCTATTCCTGCATCATATGCTGTCAAAATTTTCAACCTGCCTGCCATCCGCTAACTCCATATTATTTTACGCTTGCACTGTTAGCAAGGTTTCTGGTCCGTGGGTTATTCGTCCATTCAATTTTCAATTCAAATTAAAAATTGAAAATCGATGTCAATTTTTGATTTTCCTTTCTTTTTTTCTCGCGAAATCAATAAACGCGTATTTTTAAACATTTTACTGTTTTCACGTTTATAAGGAACCAAAATAACACTTAGACTTTTATTTTTGTGCAGTTACCATTGAATAGAAAATCAAACAAGCTATGGCATTTATTTATTAGCAGGAAAACCATTGTCGTAATCTCGTTTCAGCTACGGTTACATGAATTTACAAGAAAGTCCAAAATTGAAAATTGCGATCAATTTTCAATTTTTGTTTTTGTGCGAAGAATTGATCAATCGTGTGCAGTCAGAGTGACAAAAGCACCCAAGAGGGGGTGGGGAGGGAATGCTTTGCCGCCATCTTGAATGCTGGAAAGACCCTAAGAGAACTGGCTTTAGGAAGGGAAGTAGAAAAATTTAAACAGCTTGAGCAGTCTTCACCACTATCTCCGACTAAATATGGACGACGTAAGCGTCGAGTGCTTAAAGATCATTGTTGTGACTCAGCCGAAAACACACTCTGAAGTCAGTTTATTGCTAAACGAAGCGTATCCTGATAGGAGAGGCGTTAGTTTGAGGCCAGTTAAAAGGTTTAGTTTTAAGTATGCCGAGATACACGTGCAAAATTGCCTGTCAAATGAAGAACGCAAGGAAGTTGTTGCTTGGGTTGGTGCGCTTGAACTGTTAGTGTTGGTTGTAAATAAATAAATAAATAAATAAATAAAATTCTGATATATTTGCTCGTTAGTCTACATCATTTGTGCATATCTTACATGCATCCAACTTCTCAATTTGCTCCTTTTTTGATGAGGGAGAAGGAAACACTCGAGAAAGTCTTGAAACCGATAAGTAAAACGCTGCGATGCGAAGTCTAACATTCTCCGTCGGTTTTCATCAGGTATAAATACGTGAAAATTTATTTAATAATTTATGATGTATCCTATGGCTATTGCATCAGTTTGTCAGATTTGTATTTACATGTCCATAAAATACCTTGCTTCTCTTAGCAACACACATACTTTAGAATGTGTTTTCCGCTGACTTACAGCAGGATCTTTACTTATCATGACACCAGTAAGGCCCCACGCGCTTTTCATCCCAAACTATTGAGAAAATTCCCGTCTGAGAGCCGTGCATTTTATCGCAAGTAGGCGCGCGTTTCTCAAAACTCCCGAAAACTCCATTAGGGTCGTTGACAAAAATTCAATTTCTAATATTTTTAATAATCTTTTAAGAAAGCACCCTATTTATAGGCGGCCCAAGTCGCTAGTACCAATCGACTGAAAACGAACTTGAAAAATACTTCTCGGGCCAAAAATGTTTTCTGGGGTATTGATAAACGCACGCCAGGGCCGAAAAATGCAGTACGGCCCTGTTAGGAACACTTACGGTCCCGAGGGATACGATTTTAGAGCATTTCGTCGCGTCAAACCATTTAACAACCAGAAAGCAAATACAAAAAAATAATCATTACATCAATTTTCTGTGCAAATTTGTTGTTTCGTCTTCTACGCCTTTCACAAAGAGTCTAAGGAGGACATATGATAAAACATTGGTCCGTAAGCCATGACCTCGAGCCAAATATTTTTCTTTCCGTACCGACCTGACTCGGTTAATAAGTACATAGTACTCGACGCCTACGTCGTCCACATTTAGCCGGGGAAAGTGGTGGAGACTGCTCAAGCTGTTTAAATTTCCCACTTCCCTTCCTAAAGCTAGTTCTCTTAGGGTCTTTCCAGCATTCAAGATGGCGGCAAAGCATTCCCTCCCCCACCCCCTCTTGGGTGCTTTTGTCACTCTGACTGCACACGATTGATCAATTCTTCGCACAAAAACAAAAATTGAAAATTGATCGCAATTTTCAATTTTGGACTTTCTTGTAAATTCATGTAACCGTAGCTGAAACGAGATTACGACAATGGTTTTCCTGCTAATAAATAAATGCCATAGCTTGTTTGATTTTCTATTCAATGGTAACTGCACAAAAATAAAAGTCTAAGTGTTATTTTGGTTCCTTATAAACGTGAAAACAGTTAAATGTTTAAAATACGCGTTTATTGATTTCGCGAGAAAAAAGAAAGGAAAATCAAAAATTGACATCGATTTTCAATTTTTAATTTGAATTGAAAATTGAATGGACGAATAACCCACGGACCACCTATAAGGTTAGTTTTTTGAAATATTCGATATAACGGCAGAAAGCCACGAAAAACGGTCATCTTACCGGAAGCTCGGATTTCACTTCGCGAGAACTCGAAATTTTACACTTTTCATCTTCTCGCTACACAGACGTTTACGGAGCTGTGAATCTTTCTTAATCATTATTGAATACATTGATTCTTCTTGTGTCAAAATATAGCAAGTTTTAAAATATGTGCTCATTTGTGAGCGAATTGATCCCCGATTAACTAGACACACTTTTCTCATTTACCCAAACGTCTAAAATAATCCAAATTCGGCGAGGTAAAAAGCTGACCAGTAGTGTCTCAAATTCTCTGATATGTTAACCAAAGACAATTCAGTCATTGGTTTTTGTGTCTATGGTTTCAAATCTTTAGGATCTAGTAGCGCTTTTGCACGAACGCCGCTCAAAGTTCGATAAAATTACAATGCAGCGCCTTTGAAATCTACAACTTATCACAACAATCGACAAGAAAGTAAATTGACTCCTCGGCCAAAGTTTGTACCTTAAAAAAGGAGGTTCAATATTTTTAACGCTTTGAAACGTTTTAAAAAATATGCTGATGTTAAATATTGTCTACGCAGGTTTGCAAACTAAAAAACATGAAGAAACACCAAAACTGAAATTATCTCACGCGCTGCATAATCTGTGTCATGCACGAGGACTTAGCTACAATTGGTTAACAAACAGATGTTTACATCCGTTGATTTAAAATAACTCGTACTGTAAGACTGGATATCTTACTTAACGATGTGCCAGATTCCCCAGTTAACATACTGAAATAAAAAGAAAACTATTTTAATAGTAATTCAAACTGGATGAGAAGCTTTTAATACACCGTCCATAGCCGATCGGAAGTAATGTTCCCACGTCAGAAGCAAATATTGCATCGTTCTCTAAATGGACAAATCTACTTATCCATATCTCTGTAACATCACATCTAAAACCAGAGTTTATTCTTGTGGAATCACAGACATACCGAGCAATGATGTCTTGTTCGTTCTTGAATTTGCGGCGCAGACGAACGCACCTCCTCAACTTCCGTCACACCACTCACGCAGTGTAATAACGATATAAAACAGCACAAAAAGTCCTTGGAATTTTCCGGAAATGAAACAGAAGTAGAACTCATTTTGACAAGATTGCCAGTTTTCAAAAGCCGACGAATTTATTGGAGATGACTATTTGCCCGTCTCATTGTGTCAGGTTAGGCATTAAAGTACCGAATTTTCGCACAATTCCGGAAGTTATTTCGGGTCACTCGGAAGGAGCTAGCCATGTGGGCCCATATAAATGTTGTAGTTCAATTTTATCCTTGGATCAATTTTTATTTTCTTTTGTTCTTGTGTATGGTAATGTATGGAAATGAGTACCACATTTAAGTGCACATGAATCGAAAATGAACTTATTTGAAAATGAACTTATTATGAGCTTATATTCCCCATATTCAGGGCCATATTCCATTTCAATCGATTCCCTCCTTTTCGTGAAGAGGATTCGCTGTTTCTAGGGCTTCCGAAATTTCCGCCGTGGTCAGAAATTTTTTAGATATTTTGCGCGCGGCCAAAAAGTCTCTGTGACGTCATTCGCGTGTATGTTCAAAAGTGAAACATGGCGGAAAAGGCGAAAAAGCGTAAACCTGGAAAGTTTTGCGGAGCTGGCGGCCGCGGTAATGAATCTTGGTAGTCTTTTTTAGGAAATCTGCTCGTATGTGGTCTTGGACTCTTTTGTGGATAATCCTTATGGCACATGCTTCCATTCCTTATGTAAATAGTTGTTGCGAAATTATGTTCGTCGAAGCTAAGAAAGTATTACTTAGCATCATTTTATCCGGAAAAAGCCTCATTTGCATATACTTTCAAACACACTAATTTGCAAATGCGATTACAAAACTAGTTTCGTCTAAAGACCTTGTCAGTTGGTCGCCATGATTGTTTTGTTTTGTTGCAAAATGAATCTGAGCATACGTTATCTCACAACGAAAGCTCGCCGCCATATAACGATTGTATAGCTTTGTTGCAACAAGAGTTCT
>JAEMWC010001626.1:0-32500 GCA_016490735.1 Pachyseris speciosa
AATTTGAAAAGTTGTATGCATGCTCTATCTTGTACTTTCAAATCTAAAGCAGTCCCTATGAACAACTAGGACAGATTTTTTTTAATTTTGTTGAGAAGAAACAAGTGAAATTAAGTTACCAATATGGATTTCTAAAGATACTGGTTTCTAACAAATAAAAACAACCAAAACTGGTTTTTTGGAAGTGTTTGCTGTGGCAAGGTGCAGTTAGCCACAGTACAGACAGAAATTACCATGAGAAGGAAATTGAAACAGAAGTTGATCAGATGATTAAATAAACAATAACATTCTTCCGTTTTGTTTGGTTTCCCAGGTAACAAACTATTCATCTAAATTCCATTGTAATTGAAGGGTGTTCCGCAAAAGGGCCGTATATTGCTTTTCTGCCTTAAATTCCAAATCTCTCTTAATTCACTCTACTTTGACATACAGACTGGTTATGGTGTCAGAAATGAAGTTCTGCACTTTTTTGGGATTTAAAGGCCTGGATTCAGCAAATTGGCATATGACTTTTTCCTACAACTGGACCAACTCAAACAAAAGAAATCAATCATGCATCTTTACTTTTAGTATAAATTATCTTTTGCATTGCATTTCCCTTGATAATGGTGCCTGAATGGCACCTAAACATTCCGTTTTTCACTTATTTTTATATTCAATTATTGAAACCACCTCTCTTTATGTCTCAGTTTTTAACATGTTCTTAGCTTTGTTTTATTTAATTATTTTTATAAGTCAGAGTTACATGTAAGTCATTGTTGGGGATACAGAAATTTAAGTCCAATACGGAGAAGAAACAGAAAAATAATTTTGTTGATACCATTATTTTGGTGAAACAGTCCTGTCATACTTTGAGAAGAATTGTTACCATTTGCCTTGTTCAGAACCTAACTTGTAGATAAGGGTGATGGATACTTCCATGGAGGGGAAAAGCAGCTGGGAAATGTTTTTGTAAAACAAACATGGAAGGCAGTACTAAACAGTTACCTACTTTTTTATAGTCTTAAAGGATATCTAAGGATAACAGTGTATTTGTGAATTTTATAATTTAAATGTTATTTCAAGAAAAGACAAATCCTTGGGCTGGGTTTCTATTCGGTCGGAATGGAAGTTTCTTCCCGCTAAAATGTGCTTTTGAGAAGTTGAGAGTTAATAGTGTTCCCTTGCTTTTATCAGCAAAAGTATCAAGTGGATATTCTCCTCAGCATACTCCATATATTTTTCATGGTGCTTGCGGAGAATTTGTATAACTAATTTAGTATTGGTGATTCATTTACTTACCGTAAAGCTCTAGTAAGCCCCCCGGGTTGGGGGGGGGGGGGGGGGGGGCAATATTTCATTTCAGCTCATTGATGGCGGGCTTCTAGAGAGGGGGGCTTTTTTGAAATCTCAACACGACTTTGTCTTATAAAGAGCAACAAACAGTATTATGTGTTTGAGTGTGTATTTGTTTAAAAATAACCAACAGTGCTGCTGAAGTGGATTTTGTAAGAGGGAATAGGTGGGGCTTATTACAAAATCTCATGTCCCATAAGGGGGGGGGGGGCTATTAGAGAGGGGGGCTTATTTTAAAAAACGACTTCCAAACGGGGGGCTTATTAGAGAGGGGGGGGCTTAATAGTACTACTGGCATGTTTCAAAAAGTAGTGGTAAAATGGAATTGGATCGTGTTCAATAATTGGCAGTGAGGAGTTTAAGAGGATCAGCTGACTGAGGTTTTTCATTTATTAATCCAGGTATTCGTGTCCCTATGGAAGAACGCCGTTACAAGAAGCCAAATGAAAACGCCTTTGGAGATGACCGCCAGAGAGAGATTTGCCGTGACATCATGGCAAAGACTGGAGCAGCCATTGAAATCAGTTCTGGAAAGGACCAAGGGTTGACTATCATGGTGACTGGAAAACCTGAGTTATTGGCAAAAGCCAGGCGCATGGTTCTTACCCAACTTCAAACCCAGGTAACTTGTTTGGGGCCGCAGTTGTACGCTCTTTATATCCAAAGAAATCCTATTTGTCTACTCAAGACAATCGTAACCTCAAAACTCCTAACTAAAGAAAAAATACTTAATAGCAAATACTTCCTTTTTATATTTGCATTAACATAAGAACTACAATTGTTATTCAGGCTCTGTGCATTGGTTCCACAGGAAGCCCATTCAATTCTTGTTCATGAAATACACTTTTTGGCAAGGATTCCAAGCGTTTGAAGTTGGGCTATTTTGCCCTAAAAAATGGCATTAATTTGAATTGCGCGGCCAAAAGACACATGACAGTAGCTGTGATGTAATTTGGGGGACAAGCATTCCAACTATTTCACTATGATTCATAAGCGCAAACACATTTTTGTACCCAAAATGATGTCACACCATAGAATTTCGCGAATATAACACAACCCAGACCCCTGACCATTTTTTAAAGGCAAAATAACCCAACTTCAAACGCTCATAAAATTGCCAATTTTAATTGCGGGCAAATTTTGGATTCTTGCATTTTTAAGGGTAAACTTTAAAATTACAAGAAACAAATTTCACTTCATAGGCACCTTAAGCTTGTTGTTTTAACCCCTCAAAATTTGTGTTAGCATACATTTTTGTCATGGCTATTTACTTTAAGAGTCTGTGGGTTAAATTGACATTCTAGACAATAACCTTTATATTTATCCTAGTTACGTCTGCAATAATTATATTGTTTGATGAAACATGCAACCTTAAAACCCTGCAAGACAACACAATACATGGTACCAAATTTGGGAAAAACGGTCTAGTTGAACTACAGTATTTATTGTCTAGATCTGTTAGAAGCTTTAAACCTCTACAAGAGCACTTCATTAATCGGTGACATTTGGGAGAGTTGATTTTTTTGTGATTCTCATTGTCACCAAATTTGTACAGTGTACATCTCAGAGTAGTGAAATTCAACGTTGCATTTAAATTGTGTTTGTGTATAGGCCAATGTTGAGATAAGTATTCCACGAGAACATCACAAATTCATCCTTGGTAAAGGAGGCAAGACTTTGCAGCAGCTGGAGTTACAGACCGCGACTAAGATTACCATGCCAAGGGATGGATCGGACATGATTAGAATTGTGGGCACAAAGGAAGGCGTGACAGTGCACGGCATGAAATCCAGATCATTTCTGATGAACAGGTGTGCTGTGTACTTTTGTCTTATTGAGCTGTCAAGTTATGGTACCCTAGTGTACCCTCTGTATTTATGGATTGACTGATTCCTGTGCATTATTTTTGCAGGCTAAGCTTGCTTTTTGAACGATTGAACATTGAACATGTGTACCATCCCTTTATCGCTGGAGCCAATGCATCAAAGATCACTGAGCAAACAGGGGCACGTATTAACATTCCTCCCCCATCGGCCCAGAAAGATGAGATCACAATTGCAGGAGAGAAAGAGGGTGTGGCTAAGGCAAAGGAAACAATCATGACAATCTACGACGAAAAGAAACGCAAGACAACAACTGTGTCCATCGAGGTGAAGAAGTCCCAGCACAAGTATGTGATTGGCCCTCGTGGTGGAACTCTGCAGGAGATACTTGCCATGACTGGTGAGAAAATAACAGTGTAACCATAACTTCCAAAGGGATCAATATTGAATCGTGCACGTGTTATGTCAGTGGTTGTTGTGGTGTGCAGTTTGGTTGGCTCTAACTCAAAGGTATAGAGTCCTCAAGTGATGATGACACGAAAAATAAATTTGTGAAGTTTTGGAATTTGTTGGGATTTTCAGAAAGAACAAGACAAAAAAGGCCTACTTCTCAAAAATCTGCATTTTCGTACAGTTTGAGAGCAAGATATTAGCACTGTTATGCTCTGATAACTCAAGTTTTAGAAGGATTTGTATCTGGAGTCATCAGAACATAACAGTGTTAATATCTCAGAGCAAACTTGACTTCAAATCCTGATTTTTGGCAAGTTAGCATTTTTCATCTTGGTCTTTTTGAAAATTGCAACAAATCCCATAATTTCAAAAATTCAAGTATTTGTGACGTCACTGTTACTCGATCCATGCAGGTGTTTCTGTGGAGATGCCACTCCTCGACAGTGATCTGGAAACCATAACCCTGCGAGGAGAACCAGACAAGCTGGGACGAGCATTGACGCAGGTGTACGAGAAAGCTAGCAGCGTTGTTTCTGCTGAGGTTGATGCACCTCGCTGGCTTCACAGGTTTATCATTGGTAGAAAAGGACAGAACATACGGAAAATAACCCAAGATTTAGCCAAAGTAAAGTTTCTTTTGTGTGTCTATAGTCGCTGTTGCCAGGGGAGAGGGGTGTTCAAGGACAACTGAAGAGTGTTACTCAAAACTACTCTATGACTTTTTAGGCTGATTTTTCAGATTTGTCCAAAATGCCGAAATGTTTGCAAACAAGCAAGAAAAAAGCCGAGTCTTTGACTCGTTTGAAGGCCGCATGCAAAAATTTCGGCATGTGCATCAATAACTGTCAACAACAACTTGCATTAGGCAAATCTGAAACATTGACAGAAAAAATGGAAGTAAAAGTAAACAGTGAGGGAAAATGTATTTGGGTGTTCTTCCCAAATTGTTTGTAGCTGGTGTGATATGTTTCTCAGAATCAGGGCTATGCTCTAGCAGTCCCCGGTGGTTCCTGGCAATGTACATTTGCCTTTGGGTTACAAGGAAATCTAAGATTTTACACAAAATTTAAATGCTGGGCACCCTGGTTTTCAAAGGTTCAGCGTTGGTCTCCCAAACATTTTTCTTATAGCACAGTCTTGAGAATGGTAACAGTATTCATGATTGTGTTTTAATGCAGGTTCATGTGGAATTTAGTGATGAGAAGGACAGCGTTTCCCTGGAAGGACCTCCTCAGGAAGTGGAAAAGGCGCGGGAATCTCTGGAAACATTCATCAGGGAATTGGTAAGTAGTAGATAAATCATAAAACATACCCCATTTTTGTTGTTGTTATTCAGGAGGGCAGTGTGGTCGAGTGGTTAGGGCATTGGACTTGTAATCTGGTGGTCCCACTTATGGAAGAGCATGTTGAAACTTTTTCTCTCACCTGTTGTTTTGCATGCTTCTCTTTGCTTCCAATATCTTCATCTTTTCAAAGTAATATTGAAAACTTGTGATATACATGTAGCTGTTAATGGAGTAGGAATTGCTGAGAAAGAAAGGAGAGAGATCAACATACTTTGTGTTTGCTGTAGATAGAAGTTTTTGTGAATCCACACAAAAAGGAGAACGCACAGAAGGAAGACTTAGCATTCCTGGTACAAGTAATATTAAAGGAGCTACGTCATGGTCTTTGGATCTTGAAAATTTAGCCTCAAGTTTTCTTAAAGGTCATCTGTAATTCGCTTCAATCTCCTCCATCCTTCACCATCCTCGCCATATTTGCATTTATTCTTGTCTCTTTGGTGCTTATCTTCCCTGACAAATTGTTCTTTTGCTGTTTCCCACAATCTAAATGCATTTTTTTTATGTCTCTAATAATGACCCAAAATAATTATTGTGACCAAGCTCCTTTAAATTGGTTATTTTCACTTGACAGCAAGCTTCAATGGACTACACAGAAATCACTGTGGACCACAAATATCACCCTCACATCATTGGCAAGAATGGAGCAAATGGTAGGTTTTTACTGTAGTGAATCAAAAAATAACATGCAAATAAATTATTTTTGAAGTAGGTTTTGATATGCAAAAGATAGCCAGGGATTCCAGTTATCGCATAGTTATTACACAAAAGATGAAAACGTAAAACTTGTGGGATGTGGCCGGAGTGACAAGGATACTTCACAAATTAATGTGATCAAGTAAGCTGAAGCCACTCTAAAGGCACTAAGGCCACAAGGTAACGGGCATTACCCCTTAAATCTACCAAAGCAAAGATTGAGCCCAAGCATTATCAGCCATGGACACCTGTTTCGGCCTTGTTAGGCCTCATCAGCATGGCATAGCTAATGCTCAGGCTCAAGTACCCACAATTCAATAAAACAAGCAATGAAAATGTAAAGCTTGTGGGATGTGGCTGGAGTGACAAGGATACTTTGCAAATTAATGTGATCAAGTAAGCTGAAGCCACTCTAAAGGCACTAACGGGTAATGCCTGCTACCTTGTGGCCTTATTGTCTTTAGATTGGCTTTAGCTTACTTGATCACATTAATTTGTGAAGAATCCTTATTGCACAAAAGATCCTGGCAAAGTCCCCAGCCCCAGTCCTAAATGGCAGCTCTGCATTGGAATCACACTTTTGATCATCAGTGTCTGGATGAAACTTCCTAACACTGATGTCTCCCTTGTCTTTGCAACCAACGGAGGGCTATGCTCTAGCAGTGCCCAGTGGCCCCTGGCGACTTTTGCCTTTGGGTGACAAGGAAATCTTAGTTTGGGCTCAAAATGTAAATGTGGGCATCCTGGATTTCAATGGTTCAAAGTTGTGAGCTCCTAAAAAATATTTCTAGAGCATAGTCTTGCAGTGACACAGATGCAGTTATTTTCTTTTTCATAATTATCAGAAGACCCTGTGATCCCAAGACCCCATTAATTTGAAACCATCTTGATGCTGGCCCTGTATAAAACAACAACAACTCTACTGAACAAGTAGATGTATTCCCAAAACTGAACATTCTTGTTTTTCTCTTAAAATCAAGTGAACCGCATTAAGACTGAAACTGGAACATCAATTTTGATCCCATCTAACAACGAACACAGCAACGTCTTGAGGATTGAAGGGTCTCCAAAGGGTGTGGCATTAGCCAAAGAGGAAATCTACAGATGGTGAAGAAACTGGTTAGTAAATTTGCAGCCCTGTCAAAATATGCCGGCAGCCAGCAAAATTGCTGCCTACAGTAAATTATTTGCCCCTTACTTCATGTTTGAACCTCATTGGGAGTTCTCTAGCAGGTTTGCTGGCAGTTGCTGCCTACCACTCCAGCTGTGCTGCTGCCCACTACTTAAAAAAAACACGCACAGTTGTTGTTTAATTTAGCTTGGGGAAATTCAAGAAAAACTTTCAGTGTTTGATGTGGTGAGGGTGAAAGGATTATCATGTCCAGTGTTTGTGCACAGTATCTCAAAATAAGTTTCTTTTTGCAGGAAAACGAAAAGACTAAGGACGTGATTATTGAACAACGATTCCACCGTGCAATCATCGGAACCAAGGGAGAGAAGATTCGCGAGATTCGCGACAAATATCCCGAGGTACAGATATCCTTCCCTGATGCCGGCAAGAAGAGTGACATTGTGAATTTACGTGGGCCACGAGAAGATGTGGACAGTGTTTACACTTACCTCAAGAAATTGAATGCTGAACTGGTAAGATTAATTTTATCATTTTGATAAGACAAGTTCACAACTACACAAACTTCCATTAAAAGAACAAAAACTCTAAAGAAAATTTGCTCAGCTACTGTTGCTGCGGTTATCGGTTGGAGAGAGTTACTCTCACTAAATTAATGTTGATTGCTATTTTTTTTCTGTACAGATTGCTGCCAATTTCCGTGTTGAAGTTCCAATCTTCAAGCAGTTCCACAAGAATGTCATTGGTAGAGGAGGCACTACCATCAAAAAGGTAATTGCTGTCTTGGGTGAAGAGGATAGGTAACAGCGATGTCACTAAGGGGTGTGAGTGGCAGATTTTCCACATATATGTTGAGTAAGTCCCCAGCTACTGTGGTTAACAACAGCACATTGGCTATACCTTGGCAGCTGGAATTCCAGCTACTTTTTGCACATTCCTATGGCCACCTACTTCAAATGTTAGTGACAGCTCTGAGGCAAGTATAAATACTTTTGAAAATTCTATGGTACTGTATCTTACAAAGTGATCGTCTTTTCTCCTGATAGATTCGTGAGGAAACTGATACCAAGATCGAATTACCTTCAGAGGGAAGTGACAGTGATGTGATTGTCATCACAGGACACAAGGCGCAAGTTGAACAGGCCCGAGATCGCATTGTTGCTATTCAAAATGAACTGGTAAGACTGTCTTTTTTTGCTGGGTGGGACTGTTACAAAGGGATGATGATTGTGACAGTGACAGTGATGGTGACAGCGACAGTGACCGTGAAGTGAAAGTGATAGTGACAGTGACAATGGCACTGACTGTGACCGTGGTGGCAGTGGTAATGGTAGCAGTATTGGTAGCAGTAGTGGCAGAAATGATATCTTTGAGCAACACCTTGGTAGGGAAAGGGTAAATGCAGCATAATATTGCATTTTTTCTATTGTATTATTTAAAGGGAACTACTGTATGCTGTAGGTATAATAACACAACATTGAATTTTGCAGGCAAATGTGACTCAGATGGAGGTAAACATTCCATGTAAACATCACAATGCAGTGATCGGTGCCAAGGGCAGACTCATTCGTTCCATCATGGATGAATGCGGTGGTGTCAGTATCAAGTTCCCACCTGAGGGAAGCAACAGTGACAAAGTTCTTATCCGTGGACCAAAGGATGATGTTGACAAGGCCAAGAAACAACTTCTTGAGCTTTTGAATGAAAAGGTTGGGGATATGTTCTTGAGACATAAGTGTGCAAGTTTGTAATCCTTTTAAATAAAGTTTAACAAATAAAAATCCAGTTTAACAAACATTGAAAACACTTGTTTCACACCAAGCTTTCTTTTGGTAAAACTTAAGGCGTTTGTGGGTGTACATAAAAGGTACGGCCACCTTCTAATTAACAATTAGATTTTGAGCATGAGATTTCCGTCATGCATAGAAATTAACAGTGAATAATCTAATTGTCTTAGTATAAATCTGTTAGTTGTTCAAAACTAAACAAGTCAGGGTGCTCATAAGGCATCGGAGATCAGAGAATTCTCCGGCTACTACGCAGAATTCTCCTGCTAAATTTCACTTGCTCATGAAAGAGCCCTTTCATAATTCTCCTGTTACTTTACACTATTGTCCTGTTACTACTGACAATTCTTAATGAAAACCCTGGCATGTACCTGTAAATTATCTAAATCCTCCTTACAGACACTCTGAAAACTGGAGAAGCTGCTGCCATTTTTGTTTACAACCGCTGCTCACTATAGTTAGTGAGTAGCGTAGCCATTCATGATAGAACACTAGTAGATTTTTGCTATGTGTGTGGTAGTAACCATAGTACAGTTAAATACTGCACCTCGGTGTTCAGTTCAATCCTGTGTGATGCTGGGAAAGCGATCTTACACAGTGCATGATTATAATGCCTGATCAAAGAAAGGTGCAAGCACACAGCGACATTCACATTGAGTGACCTTATTTTGAGATTGTTTTGATCCATAATGATTAATTTGATGATGCTAGACAGGAGAGCAAAGTTGAGCCAAAATGTTTAACTTATGTAGTTAACACTTACCTCGACTAGTCCTGTGACAATCAATGACGATGTGATCTTTATTAAATTATGCCATAGGAAACAAACAGTTATACAGCCGAGATTCGTGCTAAACCTCAGCATCACCGTTTCCTGATTGGCCGTGGTGGTGCCAACATTAGAAAAGTGCGTGAGAACACTGGAGCCAGGATTGTGTTCCCGACACAGAGTGACCAGGACAAGGAACTGATTACAATCATTGGAAAGAAAGAAGGAGTTGAAGCTGCAAAACAGGAACTGCTTAAAGCCATTAAAGACCTGGTATGGAATAAGTGACAATTATTCTTCCATTCTCTGATAGGAAAACTTATGTTCAAATGTGAGCATAAAAATTAATACTTAATGTTGTCAAGCAATAACTTATGAACCTGCAGTTGTCACTGCATTATTTTAGTTCAAATAATTTACATATATCCCCTTTTTTATGCTTCACGATTCTTTCGTTTGCATCTTTCTCTGCAAGTCTGCCTTAAGCAGAATTGATTGCCGTAGACCGGTTAGCTCAGTGGTAGAGCACCGGACTATCATGCGGGACGTTGCGGGTTCTAACCCCGGCCGGACCAACAGTCAGGGTCTAAAAAATAACTGAGGAGAAAGTGCTGCCTTTGTAATGACATCTGCAAATGGTTAGACTTTCTAGTCTTCTCGGATAAGGACGATAAACCGTAGGCCCTGTCTCACAGTACTTTCACTTTAATCTGATTCTGTGGGATGTAAAAGAACCACTTAGGACGTAACAAAACTCTGGCTGTGACCACCCCTAGTGTCTGTCCTAGATATCTACATTACGGAGGCACTCATTAATTACTTCATTAATTGTAAACTGCACTAGCAGTCTGGTCAAGTCCCCTGGCCAGTGATGTAAACTATCCCTGAAAAGCTCCGACGGGGAGAGGATAAGTATATATGTATTGCATGTGTACTATGCCCACCTTGCAGTACAGGTATGAGGCACCCCTTCTCTATGGAGAGATGTGCTGATACCCATCATCCACTGGGTTTATCTGGTCGTTGGGTTTTACCCAAGCCTTGCTGGCATTTTCCCTGCTTGTTTTCATCCACTAAAGATTTTGTCTACTCCCTATGTGTCTGCAAACTGAAACATACATGTAATTACTCGGGCTGCCCACGTCTCGCGCGGCGCCCGAGTCTAAGATTACCGACGGTTCTTCTTTTTCGTCGTCGAGTATCATCCACAAAGCTCACTTCTGGCATTTCTGCGCAAGCGCTAACTGTTTTTAACAGAATGATGCCTGTTGTCACGTATCGGAAAATGTCGATTCACCTTGTGTCTCTTGAAGTCTGAACAAACAATATGTTAAGAGAAGTGTCTATGCAAATGTTTGCAAGTTCAACGGCGAGAAGAAAGCTTTTAACATGAGTAAACTTAACTCCAGATGGACTGCCGTGTTTCCTCGTGTCTGCTTCAGTAGACTGCGAGTAGTCTCTAATTTTGGCGATGGATTGTGGGGCGGGCGAAAGACACGTGCGCGCGCGAAGTTGCAAGGAGATGCGACGCGAGGGGAGCGCCAAAAATTAGAGACTACAGACAAAGGGATTTCGACCTTTCACGGCCGAGTGATTCAGAAGTGTAAATCTCATATCAACAGCAAGAATGATGCCTGTTGTCACGTATCAGAAAACGTCGATTCACCTTGTGTCTTTGAAGTCTGAACAACTACGTAATATGTTAAGAGAAGAGTGTCTATACGAATGTTTGCAAGTTCAACAGCGAGAAGAAAGCTTTTAACATGACCAAAATTTAACTTCAGATGGACTGCCGTGTTCCCCATATACACTCCATACACCGAATGCAAATATGGTGGACCACTCGGTCGGCGCCCGGGACGAGCTACATGAAATCGAGGCTAGTCAGGCTGTAATGTTTTGTTTTGCAGAAAAGTCTTGGTTCGTTGATGGTTTGTTGTAGATCTGGTCTGTTTTATTTCGCTGTGCGTACGAGTTGCTGTGTTTCTGAATGCCTCAGGAGGGATAAAAGTCTTCCACCATTCACCTCTATGGCAAAATAGTGGATTAATGCAATTCGTTGAGACGAAGAAAAGGAGTTCAGGATCGCACCCGAACTAAAGTTTGTTCGCTACATCATGTCCATCTTAGAAAAATCGGTTCAATGACGAGCTTATTTGGTGTCTTGTGGTGTTCCAACACGATTTGCATGGCCAGTACCTTCCCCAAGGTAAAGAAAAGCTCCTCTGGAAAGACATCCTCTGTCCCCATAGAAGAAGTTTTTGTTTACGTCCACGTCCACTCGCACGGAATCGCACGACACAAATACTACGGTGTAGTAACCAAGCGAATGAACTTCAACTGCCCCGTCATTGAAGCCAGTAAAAGCATTGAGCCAAATAACGACTTGGAGGTAAATGCGATCGCTTACACATTTTCTAAGATCTTCCAGGCTGAACTTAAACAGTTCCTTCGGAGATATAGTGAACTCCTTTCCTTCGTCTGTTTTCCCCTAAGAGGCAAATGGGGAAACTGAGAAAAACACTTTCTCTGCTGTGGAAGATTTCACTCCCTTCTGGTGGCATTCAGGAACACAAAAACGCGTAGGGAGGGCGAAACAAAACGAGCCAAATCGACGTCGAAGGAACTAGCCTTTCTGCGGATGTCAAAATAAAATAAATCATCGAAGCCTTACTAGCCTCGCTTTTATGCGACTTGTCCCGGGCGCCGACCGAGTGGTCCGCCATATTTGCATTTGGTGTATTGAAATGTACATTTTGTTGAATAACTCAAGTACGGGATATCACACACTCCTGAGACTTTGACAGGTAGTTTATTTACTATTTTCCCACAATATCTCAATTTCTGGACTTTAATGTTTGAATGATAAGCGATTAGTTTTTACAAATGTGCTAGCGTCGCTGGAAACTGTCCAGAAACGTTCCTTTCTTGTGTTTCAAATGACCCTGGATTGACGTATTTGTAAACAGTTTCACTCTGCTAATTAATTTCCTACTCACATTTCACCGGGACTCCATTAACGTTTATGCGAAAAAATCCTGCATTGTTCGATAAGCATTTCCTTTCTCAAACAATTATCCATGGAAGCGAAAACAAGTGTGCTTAGTTTTTTTGGAATCAATACACTATTTTTATCACCTTGCATAACGATAAACCTCTGTGGCCTAAAGGTCATTGTTCCTGCCTGTGACGCAGCTAACCCGGGTTGGATGTCTTTTAGTGGTATATATCACGGGCTTTATTTTTTCTGTTTCTCTTTTTCTTGTTCTTTTAGAAATAATTTTTACAAGTGTTATAATTATTGTTCTCAATGGTTGAGCTGTATTTTAGAGGAATATATGTTGATAGGGGTCTAAAGAAATAGACTCCAACACAAGCTAAACACAATGCGTCCGATGTAAGAGACAGACTTCCCTCTATTCTTTTGTTTAGCGCTAATTTAGGGATACAATACTGTTTTTTGCAAGCCCGAGTTTAGGCTAATTGTAGCCTCTTGTTTTTTTTTGTCCCTGCTCAGGACAACATTGTTGAAGGTGAGGTGCATGTTGACCCAAAACACCACAAGTACTTTGTTGCCAAGCGAGGTGAAAAACTGCGTGACATTGCTGAGGACTTCGGAGGGGTTGTCGTCAGCTTCCCCAGAAATGGAGTCAATTCTGACCGGGTTGTCCTCAAGGGTGCCAAAGATTGCATCGAGGGTGCTAAGAAGAGAATCCTGGAGATTGTAGAAGAGCTTGAGTCCATGGTCTCCATCGAGTGTGTTATTCCACAGAAGTACCACCGTAACATCATGGGAGCAAAGGGCAGTAACGTGCAGAAGGTGACCTCTGAGTATAACGTACAGATCAAGTTTCCAGACCGAGATTCAGGCAACAAGGCTCAGGGAATGATGAATGGCAGCTCCTCGCCGGTGGAGGTCAATGGGGAGGAGCCTGGTTCCCCCCTGCAAGCCCACGCAAGTGCGATACCATCATCATCATTGGCCCAAAAGACAACGCTGAGGCAGCTAAACAAGCCTTGCTGGTACGTTTGTGTGGATTTGTTTTGAATTTGTTTATTTGTGTTGTATTTATGATGGTTATTGGTGAAAAATATATGTTTTACTTTGTAGCTTTTTTCACGTACACATGTGCAGTGCAGTTTTTTGGTAGCTTAGTTCTGACGAGCTCTGTTAGCTTGATCCTTTTGTTACAAGGGTGAGAACTCATGAAACAATAATGTCTGAGAAATGATTATTATTTCTCAGACATATTTTCGCAAGAAGGGTTTTATCCCTTGAAGACCCCAAAGTCAACTCCCTTAAGTCAACTCGGTCAATTTGTGACTTGTTTTCTAAAAGGTCAACTTCCTGGTCTTCTCATGTACCTAATCGACTCGAACATGATAGAGACATTGATAGGTTTTCTTTTGAGAGGACTGTATGCAAGTGACATGTACTTTTAGCTGGGTGTTATTTATTATAATATAGGTAGTAAGTCCACATCGGCCCATTGGCTGCCTCTTTATGTTAACCTACTTGCGAAATAAAGATTGATTGACTGAACTGAGTAGGATATGTTTGGAACATTCTGCAAAATGTAGTGGGAATGGCTTCTCCAATGAACTGTTAGTTAGGGCCTGTTTACATGGAGGTAGGGTGACTCTCTTAGAAGGGACACCCTCTTGGAAGTGTCACCCTTCCGTATTGTATATTTCGGTTTCATTTACATGAGAGGTAGAGTCACCCTAGGGGTAGGGTCACCCTTCAAGGAGGGTCAACTTTTGTGGGTTCAGATTACTGTCACATTTCTGTGAAACACTTAAAGCCCTCCGCACACATGAGGAAACAGCTGAGCAAAATGCTTCACAAGGCAGTTAGCTCAGCTGTTTTCTCTCGTGTGCGGCAAAATGTTGGTGAGAAATTTGCCTTACAAGGCTGTGAGATCAATATCAAAGTAACATGTTTGATATTTTGCTGATGGCTTCGCAAGGCAAAAACCTCTGCACACAAGAGGAAACGGCTGAGCCAACTGCCTCCTGAGGCATTTTTCTCTGCTGTTTCCTCACGTGTGCGATGGGCTTAATGTTGTCATGCGTGGGTAAGTCGGGAAAATTTTTGCTGTTGTTGGCAAAATTTCAGAATAGTCAAGAGACAGTAATATCGACACAGTGAAAACAGACTTGAAAGATGATGAACCAGTTATTGACAAGAGTCAAAAGCAAACAGAGAGCTACTCTCGTGAGAAACCAAAAAGGTTGCAAGGCAAAGGCAAAGCGTCCATGAGGCATGAATCTTCAGCGAAAAGCTGAAGAATTAGGCATGGACAGCAACGAATATAAAGAGCAAGTTTAACCGCTTTCATTTCAAGGCTGATCTGTTAAAGACCGTTTTGCATGTAAAGGGGAGCTATGTTTTGACCATTTTAGGGGTCACCTTACCTCCATGTCAACAGGCTCCTTGAGTTCTCAACCAGCACGTGAAGAATCTCAAACACTGATCACTTTGTTTATGGCAGGAACTTGTTCCAGTGACCGAGGTCATCACCATTCCATTTGATTATCATCGCTTTATCATTGGTGCAAAGGGAGCTAATGTCCGTCAAATGATGGATGAGTGTGACGTCAACATTGCCATACCCCCCTCTAAGGAAGAGTCTGACCAGGTCACCATTGTAGGTACTCGCCCCAAGGTTAACAAGGCCATTGAAGCTCTTCACCAGAAGGTGGCTGAGATAGAAGCAGAGAATGAGGACCGGGTGGGTATCTTATCTTCTTTATAAGGCTCCTCTTCCATCCAAGGTCACCAAGGTGCATTGGCGGCATTTTGAGATTCAAGCATTGAGAAGTTTGATTTTAAACTAGACTCTTTTTCTCTACTCTTACACCTAAGGCTAAAGGCTCGTTTGTATAACAAGAAAATACAAGTGACTCGTGGGGTATTCCACGGTATACCACTCGAAAGCGTTGCATAACTAGTATGTATTGCTATAATCTTGTTGTATTGTAACAAGATTAGCTGTTGCTTTACGCGGGTTGGGTAAATTGTCCTTTATCTTTGATTGAATATAGAACAGAACAGAACAGCAGCTTACGGCTTGTTCTTTGTTTTGGTAGCAATTGCGCAATTTCAAAATGGAGGTGAGCATTCCGAGTTCATACCACCCAAAGATCATTGGCCGGAAAGGACAAGTCATCCAGAAAATCCGTACTGATCACGCGGTGCAAATCCAGTTCCCTCCGGTTGGTGCCGATGAATCAGAAACTGACAGGATAATCTTGACTGGTTACGAACACAACTGTGAAGCGGCCAAGGAAGCCATCCTGAAGATAGTCAAAGAACTGGTAAGCGTCTTTGTTCTATTACACTTAAAAAAAGTAGAGTGCTAGTAGTCTCTCATTTCGCGATAGATTGTGGGGTGGTCGAAAGACACGCGCGCGAAGTTGTGAGGAGACGCGACGCGAGGGGAGCGGCATGGCCAAAATTAGAGACCACTCGTAGTCTATTTAATAAAGGGCGTGGCGCAATTAATGCTGTCGGTGTGACATCCTTGTTATAAGTGAATGTAAAACCTGGTTTACAAATAGGTTTGCCGTAACGAATCGGCAAAACTGCAAAGTTTCATGGAGATCAAAAGTTAAATCCAAATTTGTTATAAGCGCAATAAAGTGTAGTTGTTTTGCAACGTAATGTATGGAGTGTGGACAGTGTGCCCACGCGCCTCACATGCAAATTTCTTTGTTAAAAATCGTGAAATTCAAACTGCTATAGTTGCTATGAAACTTCGCATCGCTGGGAAACTCAGTATAGCTGTTTTCTCAAAGGAGAAGCAAACAATACTTCTGTGTTTGCCGATTTTTCCACAACACAAGATGGAGAACTTGAAAAAAGTTGGCCCAAGTTTTTAAAGTTGTATTCCCTTTCAGTCCTCTCGCCATCCATAGCCCAAGAGGCTTAGTTATGCCCTTGGTAGACTGCTAAAGTAGTTTTAAACGAAACTAAATCGTTATTTCTGGGGCTTTTTTGCTTGTAACACCTCTTTCAGTTTTTCAAATTAAAATTTAAACTCGTGATACAGCTCGTTTAACATTGATCGGTTTCTTTTTACACAGGCGGACCAAGTTATGTAGAGGTGCCAATTGACCCTCGAGTGCACCGCCGCTTGATCGGCGCCAAGGGGCGCGCCATTCGTAAGTTCATGGACACTTACAAGGTGGACATCCGGTTCCCATCACTCAACACTTCAGACCCTGTTGTGATCTCCGGCCTTGAGGAGAATGTTGAAGAAGCCAAAGATCAGCTTCTGCTGTTGGAAGAAGAATACGTAAGTGTCGCACTGAAGCGGGAGCGTTTTTTGATTAACAATGTCGCATCCTAGCCACAGCTTTGATGCATTCTGTAATCAATGATATAAACGCCACGTGTCTCTAATCGAGGAGCTCAACTGAGAAAAAAACATCTTTGTTCAACGAGGGTGTCGCTTAACAGTAATTCAACCAATCTTGTACCCAGAGTCCTCAGGCTCTTTGGGCAGCGGTTAGTCGCCAGGAGAGACTCTGCGATGATGGAAAAAATCAAATTTTTTGATTGGCTGGCCCGTAACGGCTTCCATTGTTTTACCCCAGATTTTCTGGGAAAATGGCGGTCCATTGTCCCAGAGTCTCTCCTGGCGACTAACCGCTGGCCAAAGAGCCTGAGGACTCTGGGTACGAGATTGTAATTCAACTGGCAAACCTGTGACCCACGAATTGGAATTTGGAATGTTGGTTTTTGAGGAGAGGGGAAAACCGGAGTACCCGGAGAAAAACCTCTCGGAGCAGAGTAGAGAACCAACAACAAACTCAACCCACATACGATGCCAAGTCCGCGAATCCCGGGCACTCGCCTCCCTCCAATGTGGCCCGAACCCGGGCCACATTGGGGGGAGGCGAGTGCTTTCACCACTACGCCATCCCTGCTCCCCTGAAGTTGATTTGATTCGGTTTTCTCGAGGTTTCTGCAAATAGTAATCCTCCAATCAACAACAACCCAAGCGAGGAACGAACTATACCCATTACCACCAATCACGGTGCTACCACTCATACTGATCCACACCATCGCCTGATGAAGACCAGCAGTGTAGCGGTCGACACGCCGCGATCCACATCTATGTGACTCAATCGTGAGACAAACGAACAACTCGGCTATCATTTCTTATCACAATGACTATTGTCTTTCGTTATACTGTCCGCAAATGTCAGTTTAAATACAGTAAAAACCCGCAACTAAGAACCTGTTAGCCTAAAATTTGGATTTTATACCCCCTATAAACAAGAACCTATTTATGTAGCCTAAAAATTGAAAACAGGTTCTTATTTTCTAAAATCATATTAGTGCATTACAGCTGCAGTGCAAGAATCTTATTTGAAGAAAAAAGCAGATTCTCATTACTGTAAAAATGAGTTGTTGTTTTTTAATGAAAATAGGCCAATAACCATCTTGTTTTGCAACTGAGTTTTATTTGCATTTCTCCAGAATTAAGAACCTATTTTAAGAACCTAAGTAGCCTAAAATTGTGTTAACTACCATTTATATATTAAGAACCTGTTAAGGCTACTTCCCAAAAATGTAGGTTCGTAGTTGCGGGTTTTTACTGTACCCCATATCCTTGCAATTACAATTGCGTGGAAAATCAATTAATTTGGTGCTCTTGCCGACAAGGCGCTAGGTTGAGAAGCTAACAGGCGTTTTTTATGTGTTCTTTCCCAGATGCAAGACGTCCGTGATGAGATCGAGCATATCGATGTTATGAGTCACTACATGAACCCACCAAGCAGACAGAACAACCAGGTCGGCTTCGTGGTCCGTGACGCGCCCTGGGACGTCCCGAAATCAGGAGGGAAGAGGCAACAGCAACAGGCTCAGCCACAGCCTAGTACCCAAGACAAGCCTCCTCCGCCAGACACGAGCAACATCGCAGACTTCCCTTGCATAGGGAGCTCCACTGCAGTGCCACGCCCCACCGCCTGGGGGCCCGCACGCCGCTAGAGTTTCAGCACATGACATTTCCCCGAAGGAGACTCGTACATCGATTTTAGAGAATAGAGAAATTTTTAGTGGCTTTGTTTAGAGAGATTTCCATTTTCCAGTTATTGCGTTGTAACAAATGATTGTTGTGTGACAAGTCTTCGGGGATTTAAAGTTGTTTCCTGGGAGTTTTTCTTTTCATTGGGCAGTTAACGGATAATTTTGGGTTCTTCCTACTCGCTGAATCCGAGCAAATTTCTTTTTGATGGCCTAGTGGCTTTTTCCGTTTTCATTAAATTATTTTTTTTTTCATCTGATTTTAGTGACCACACGTCTCACGATCGTACCACAGATTAATAAAAGAACATGCAGAGAAAAAAAAAAGAGAAAAATCTATCGTAATATTTGATAATCTTTATATTCCCAACCTCACCAAAAAAAAATTCAAAATAAAAGAGTTAGATGAAAATGTAATAAAGCCAGCGCCAAAGAGATTGTTAATCTGTCCTTTTTGGAAAATGAATACACTAAGTTAACGAAAGGCAGAAACTCTATTTTGCATGGCCATCCGCCGCTCAGTGGTGGATTTGATAGGTCAAATAAACTGTTTAACACGAAAGTGCAACGTCTGTTGAAATGCAGTGCGAATTTCCATCCATCAGTGTCCCGAATGTGGCAGAACCTTGCGCGCCCGTATTGGATTGATCAGCAACAGCCGGGAAAACCGCACCCAATCCCTCTACCACGTGACGTTCTTGGTCATCGTCGACAACGACGAGAAAAGAGGACCTGATACATTCTCTTGCCAGATCTTAGCCTGTTCCAGGCTTTCAGATATTTGGAGTGACCGCGCGAGAACAAGCGATGAAACTAGCTTTCTTCGCCGTTGTTTCGTTCCAAATATCTGAGAGCCTGGAACAAGCTAGTCAGATCTTGTGTGAAAAAGCCAGATTCTGGCTGGGCTTTGGTCGAGAAACAGTGTTTGGTGTATATCTTGTGGTTGACTTTTGGATGGTAATCTAACTCCTATAGTCAGCATATGTTAGCTTTTACACAATGTGTGTGCCTTAGTGACAACAGTTTTCCGACGACATGGGAAAACGGAAATCTTACTTGGCAAAACGAGCAGTCTGCGGGACAAATAGTTTTTCAACTGAATCCTTTATTCAGAGAGTACACATTACAAAACAACTCTTCTGCTTTCAAATTAACGAGGAAGATTGGAGAAAAAGGCAAACGAGCTCTATCAGCTCCGTTTTTTTCAACAACCTCAACCAAGCAGCCAAACAGCAAGAATCTGACCCTGTTGTATCCTGGGAAATTCCACATTTCTTTGAGCGGGAAAGGCTCCTCCAAACAATTTGCTATTTTCTTTCAAGTCTCTGGCGTGGCTCCCGATCATGCTCCACCAGTTGCCCAGGCACCTTCAACTTTCAATGAACTTCCCACAAGTGAAGCTTGAGACCTGTAGCCTGGGTGCCAGAAGTTTTATTTTTCTTAGCGAGGCCGGCGGCTTCGCCGCGCAATTTTCCTCCTGCAAACGGAAAAAATAACCCCTGGCACCCAGGGTATGAAACCTGGTGAGACAAGGCTCATTTGCTGTTAGGCCCCTTGTCCATGCACAACAAACTGTCAGCACTTGAAAGAAACGTTTGAACGTTTGTTTTTTTCACAGTGCCAATAAACAGCTTTGAAATTGGCAAATTTAAAGCCTTCTCAGCCGTTGATGATGAGCTCAGGCACCAGCAAAGGACCCACAACACAGTTTTTTGGGGCAATTTCGACACATTTACAAGGTAAATTCTGTATGCGATTCTACCATTAGAGCGAAGTATTGCCACGTAACCAGCCGGCATGTGACAATGTACATGCCTAATGTGTCCAGTCCTCGGTTGGTTGCGACATTCTTTGCATTACGATGCCGATACGTACATTGACACATCAATGACGTCTTTCAAGCTTTTGACCCCTTTCTATTGTTCGCCTGTATATTAGTCTCCTACGCAGCCGTTTTTTGTCTCGTCACGCAACGCTCCCCGCCGCTAGTGGCGAGGAGCGTTGCGTGACGAGACAAAGAGACTAGTATATACTTTGGGTTAGATTTCATTTGTGGTTTGAATCAGCCATCACTGCGAATTCACTTGCTGTTTTTTGTCTCCTCTTCTTTAGAATCTCCCATTGCAGGTTTGTGCGTTAATTTTCCGTTTGAGAGGTTAAGGAAACTTAAGATTTGCTCAGTGCAATTATTAGCATCAATGTAGCGAGACGTGTTGCAAGGTCGCTCTGCATTCGTAGCAAAGTCTTACATCGTCAAAAAATCCAGAGCCATGCCAGCCTTCCAATTTTAATTTTAGACTCAGTAGACCCTTGGATTTGCAGTCGTTTCAGTGAAGATCAGTGTTTTGAATATACTGCTGAGAACAGTCACTTAAAATTTATGGAACTACGCCAGTGGCGACTGCAAGTCCTTCAACCTTATTCACTATAAAATTCCAGAAGTTCATTCTTGGACCTTCGATATTAGTTTTCTCCTGTAATGATTTTGCTTTTGATTGAGAACAGGGACATATATTTAGACTTCCGTCTTTGTCGAAGAGGCTTGCCTTTTCCGTCATCGTGTACAATTCTTGAGCTTCTGTTCAATTTGTGTCTGCAAGACTTCAGATACGATTTTTGAAAATGCGCTTTGATTGCCCAGGATATTACCTGCTGTCACATACCCTGGTATTCTCTCCCACGTAGTCGTTTTTAGGGAACTCGTGAATACGAGTCCCTGCTAAGATGCGGTTAAAAAAAAACTCTTCTGACCCAGGGCAGCTGTCACAGTGACGTGGGTTTTTGCCCGTGTTGTGGGTAACTGTATCCTCTTACCCTCAGCTTAGCGATGTGGGTATTCCGAGCAGAACAAAACAAACAATAAAACTTATGACTATGTTACTGTTTCTCTTGTTTTGACCTCGGATTCATACTTGTGTATTTAGTAAACTGTTGTGACGACTACATGTAATGTCTGATAATCTATGCGCATAATTACCCGGGCTGCGCGCGTCTCGCGCGGCGCCCGGGTCTAGAACTACCGACGGTTCTCGAATTCTTTTTCGTCGTCGAGTATCATCCACAAATGGCACTTCCGGCGTTTCTGCGCAAGCCCTAACTATTTTTAACAGAGTCATGCCTGTTGTCACGTATCGGAAAATGTCGATTCACCTTGTGTCTTTTGAAGTCTGAACAAACAATATGTTAAGAGAAGTGTCTATGCGAATGATTGCAAGTTCAACGGCGAGAAGAAAGCTTTTAACATGAGTAATCTTAACGGCAGATGGACAGCTTCAGGAGATTGCGAGTAGTCTCTATTTTGGGGGCACGTGCGCGCGCGAAGTTGCGAGGAGATGCGACGCGAGGGGAGCGCCAAAAATTAGAGACTACAGACAAAGGGAGTTTGACCTTTCACGGCCGAGTGATTCGGAAGTGTAAATCTCATATCAACAGCAAGAATGATGCCTGTTGTCACGTATCGGAAAACGTTGATTCACCTTGTGTCTTTGAAGTCTGAACAACTAATATGTTAAGAGAAGTGTCTATACGAATGTTTGCAAGTTCAACAGCGAGAAGAAAGCTTTTAACATGACCAAAATTTAACTCCAGATGGATTGCCGCCGTGTTCCCCGTATCGGGTGTCTGGAGAACTCAGACCTAGAAAACTCAGACCTCAGACCTAGAAAACTCAGACCCCCCCCCCCCCCCCACGCCCCCCCCCAAAAAATATGGAAAACTCAGACCCCCTCAAAACTATACAAATTTTCAAAGTCAAATAAACGTGGGCAGAATAAATTATCGCCGTTCAGTGCGCTGAAATGTTACACCGTCTATTTATAACAAACACTTCACGTTATTATAATCGGCTCCGGAGCACGAGACCTAGAATACTCAGACCCCCCCCCCCCCCCCCTCTCCCCCAAACTGGAAAACTCAGACCCCCTCATAACTATACAAATTTTCAAAGTGAAATAAACATGGGCAAAATGAATTATCGCCGTTTATGAGGGGTTTGAGTTTTTACAGGGGGTCTGAGTTTTCTAGGTCTTGTGCTTCGGAGCCGATTATAATAACATGAGACGACAAAGGAGAAGTGTTTGTAAACAGTTTCACTCTGCTAATTAATTTTCTACTCACATTTCACCGAGACGTACTCCATTAACGTTTATGCGAAAAAATCCTACATCGTTCGATAAGCGTTTCCTTTCTCAAACAATTATCCATCGAAGCGAAAACAAGTGTGCTTAGTTTTTTTTTTTTTGGAATCAATACACTATTTTTATCACCTTGCAAAACGATAAACCTCTGTGGCCTAAAGGTCACTGTTCTTGCCTGTGACACAGCTAACCCGGGTTTGATGTCTTTTAGTGGTATATATCACGGGCTTTATTTTTCTGTTTCTCTTTTTCTTGTTCTTTTAGAAATATTTTTTACAAGTGTTATAATTACTGTTCTCAATGGTTGAGCTGTATTTTAGAGGAATATATGTTGATAGGGGTCTAAAGAAATAGACTCCAACACAAGCTAAACACGGCAATGCGTCCGATGTAAGAAAGACAGACTTCCCTCTATTCTTTTGTTTAGCACTAAGTTAGGGATACAATACTGTTTTTTGCAAGCCCGGGTTTAGGCTAATTGTAGCCTCTTGTTAGGTCTAGATCTTAAGTCGATCGTTAACTTTGACCTATTTTAAATAGGTCGAAAAACCCTCTTCCAAACTCGGTAAGTGTACGAGCTTTTTATAATCATCCTTCTTCTTGTTTGTTAAGCTACAGTGCACTAAATACGAGTTTCCGAGGCAACAGATTTAAGAAACAATATGATCAAAGTGATGTGGCAGTATGGATAAGCCTTGAATGCCTTCCTCTCCGCACGTTTCAGTTTTGTGATAGTCACTTGACCCTTACCGTTTATAACTCCGAGATGTTGTTGTTAAATGTGCGAAGGAATTTTAGCTCTGACCAGAAGGTCTTTAAGAGACTTGTCCTTCCTGTAGGCGACAATTGGAGGTTCAGAATATATTCGACCGAGTCTACTGCTCTCAGTTATAAGGTGCCAATGTTTCATTTATAAGAACCTTTTTTAGATTAGGCGTAGCTGGGTTGAAAGTCGTGATGAAAGGCAAAACATTTCTGGATGTTTTTGTTTTGTTTTGTAGAGCCTCGTTTCGTGATGAGAATTTTACTTCGGCTAGAATATTTTCGGCGAGTTCCCTTGGAACTATTTACAACTATTTAAGGTTCACATATCACGGACAAGGAAAATATTCACAGTTCACGGATTTTAATTTCGTATTTTCACTGGTCAGGAAAAGTTCCGAGTTAAGGCACTTGCTTTCTTAACTCCTGGAAGCCTACGGCATTGCCGTGATATCATATATATGTGTCGTACTTCATCTTTCTGCGAAAAACAGGAAATGTCTTTAATATTCATCAGTTAATTTGAAATTGCTTACATAAGTACATTACTTTATTTACGCCGGATTTTAGAGTAGCTTGTGCAGCCAATATCTCCCGTTTCCTATGTGGTGAATCGACTAAGCCCCAGCTTGCCACGATTGTGCCTGAAAGAATAGATCTTATTTCGCTTGTACATTTCCCAATACAGATCATGTGAAGATGCTCAGGAGATTTGATGCTTTGTTTGCTTTGGTTCATTTACTCATGCTTGCATTGCACTCTTATTAATAAACAAGACAAAGGATCAAATCCCCTGAGTATCGTCACATGATCTGTATTGGGAAAACAAAATGTACAAGCGAATAAGGTTTTTTCCCTTTACTTGATTTGCAGTTCCTGATGATGTTGTACGTCATAAACGGACTATAAAGAAGGGCCGTCGACACATTACAACACCGGCTTTCTTGCCGTTTACTTGTGAAACCAAACATGGCTTACGCCCGTGATGGCAAATGGTCGTGGTTTGTCTGCTTCTCAGCAACGCTTTCGTGGTTTGCAGCCATGGGATTTGTATTTAGTTTCGGCATTTTCTTTCCGGTGTTCATGGACTACTTTCAAGAATCGAGAGAGAAAACGGGTAAGGAGATCATCTCTATTAATTCAAAGGTGACAGACCGCAAACAATTGTTGCTTCTAAAAATATCTGCGTGTAATAACTGTTCATCAGTAGGATACCTAAAATGTGTGCAATTCCACAATTGGTTTCGGCTCCATCAAATCCTATACCAATTGCAGAACATTTTAGGAGGAGCCACCCACACTGTGAGCACAGTTATTGACAACACGTATTAGCAAGGAAAACAACGTAAAATAATAGGAGTACGTTAAATAACGAACTATGCACACGTAAACCAAACAACGAACTAAGCACACGTAAACTAAATAAGCAAGCGCGCGCACAACTTTACGAAAATTGCGCGCGCACATTTGCATAAAAATGTAATGAATGGAAGCAACAAGGATCTCAAATTTGGGCGTCAGGATAATATAAAGGATATAATCTCATCTCTGGATTGCTAATCTCATCTCCTGTAGTGTAGCACCATACTTCTCAACGATAGCACCGTGGCGTTTCAAGAATTTAGTTAAGGATTTACGAAGCAGCGTAGATTTGAAGCCTTGGTGAAGGAGATGTGATGAAAGTCGGTGAAGTCTATCAATAAAATCCAGTTTCGATGTGCAAAGTCTAGCATATCTCACTAATTGAGATATGAAAACACCATAGGCCGGATTGGCGGGAATGTTGCTGTCCATGTGAGGAAAATTGACAATCCGAAATGAGAAGTCATCCCTCTTATCGTAGACACTGAGATGAAAAGGAGTGTTGTTATCACCATTCCTAATTCTTGCGTCTAGATAACAAACTTCATTTGATGTCAAGGTAGTGTCCTTTAGTTCCAGTTCCGACGGGTAAATAGCGCTGATGTAATTTCCGAAATTCTCATTGTTGACGCTGAATAAATCATCAATGTATCGAAAGGTGTTGCTAAATTGGACGGCTATGGTTTTATCTCGTTTCAATGTTCTAAGCATGAAATCATACTCAAAGGTGTGAAGGAACAGATCAGCTAGCAAAGGTGCGCTGTTAGTGCCCATTGGTATTCCAATAACTTGTCGAAAAACTGAGTTTCCAAAGCGAACGTAGATGTTGTCGATAAGAAAGTCGATAGCGAGGCACAGTTCCCTACATGAGAAGTAAGTGTATTTCGTAGACTTCCTATCATTAGCCCAGAAAGTGTGGAAATTATTGGTTGCTATGAAACTTTTTCCTCTTGTGTGAAAAACTCTTTCGAGCAGATCATGAAGTTGATGTTTAAGTTTGGCGTGTGGAAGGCTAGTATATAGAGTGGAAAAGTCCCAAGTACTCATCTCATTGAGCGGAAGTTGTTTTTCCTGCAATGTGCGAATTACGTCCAACGAATTGTTTATAATCCACATACAGTTAACACCAGTTCTTTCCAAAATAGTTTTGCAGTACGAAGTACAGTGACTCTTGACTAGTTTAAGGCATTCGGTAATTAATTTGGAGATCTTAGTAGTGGTGCATGAACTCGAACCTGCAATAAATCTTGCTTTGTATGGTGTCTTGTGAAGTTTTGGTATCCAATATATTTGTGGCAAATTTTTTTCTTTCTGTTTCAAGGTGATGTGGAATTCGTTTTTTAACATCGTGGTGTGGGTCCATGTAATATCATCAACTGTGACATCTTGACTTTCGTATGTAGAATTAATAATACTGCCGGAATTAATGCCAAGTTCTTCCATTAGGGTATGTAGGTAGTAACGCTTACAAACAAAAATGATGTTATTGCCAGCTTTATCCGCAGGCACTAGTACATACCTATCTTGTAGTTCCGTTAGGTATGCCCTGACATGCCTGTCCTCTAAGGTCTTGTGACAAGAACTATAATTACGACGTTGTAGGTTGTTAATTCTGTTCTGGATAATCAGTTTTATTGTCTCCGACCATTGTTCTAGTGTTGACACATGACAACCTTCACGTTTACTCCAGCTCTTAGCGTAATCATCTACCGCTTTCATCAATATCTTCTTGTTTAGGTTCCAATCGATGGTATTCTGTTCTCTATACTTTGGACCTCTCTCCAGTAGACGCCTAAGTTTTCTATTCTTAACAATGCGTAGATCTCCAGTAATAACATGGCCGTGAGGCTCATAACGAAAAGTAGAAGACGCGCAGTCACATGATGAAGACGTACCACTATAACCATCGATATTAACGTTATGGAGGGTTTGATTGTAATTAAACACGCTCCTAGAAATGGTATTAGTGTACTTATAACTTACAAGTGGTGGTTCCTGTTCCTGAAAATAGATTGGTACTTTAGATTTAACGAGTTTGTTATGTAAAATGTTAGTTAGGTTAACGCTATCTATCCCTTTATTGTGAAAATATATCTTCATAAAACGCCGATGAGGTTTAACACTGGAGTTATTATCTGTACGTACTGGAAAAAATAACCTTTTGCTGCAGACGTCTAAAACAATCCTCCTAAAACGTTGATCCTGATTGGCTATGGGAAGCTGCTGACATTCATTGAAAAGTTTATGTAAATTTGTTAACCGGGTGCTATAGAGTGTTGTAAGGAGACGATGGAGGCCACCTTTACCGCCGTTGTACAGACTGCGAAGCTGGTCCATTGTGAGCTCGGAAGTATGTCTTGAGTTACGACGTCGTCCATGGCTTCTTTGACGGCGTTTATGACGATTAAAAAGATTAAAAACATTAATACCGGACGTGAAATTTGAATTTGAAATGTTTCCAACATGTTGTAATCGATCATTAAGTCCGTAAGGATACACAGTGGCGAGCTCTAACATCCAAAAGCGTTCACGATCTAAGCGTCTAATGGTAACATCCTGCTCAGTCTCGCCAGGTCTCGGCGTGATATGTTCAATGGGTTGTATCCTGATATCAGCTATTGAATGTCCGGGTAAGTTGAAATGTCTTGCGATGAATGTGTTTACATGCTTCTTTATAGATGAGCGATGACCAGAAAGTCGCTCACTGACCTTCCTTTTCGTTTCTCCAACGTACTGGTGGTCGCATTTGGCGCAGCTTATCAGATATATAACATTAGTAGAGGAGCAAGAAAGGTTGCAGTCGCTAACAATGACTAACAATGACTTCGCATTGTATCTGCAGAAATGTTTCCCTGGATAAACTATGAACAGGCGGGCCCAACGCGGGGCTTAACTCAAGACTGAAATGCGTTAAGCGGGCCGGGATACCTTTAGAGAACTTGAGTTTTCATCTGGTATCACGTTAATGTTGAAAATACTAACTCACTGCCGGGCGTTCAGATCTCCGACGAATTCTAGGAGGTCCGTTCTGGTCAAAATTCTGATAACAAAATTGCTCCGCAAGTCAGTTTTTTCAGTCACTGTTGTACCTTTTAGTGGCCTGTTGTGTATTTTTATTGGTAGTACAAAACACATTTTCTTGGTGTATTCCAAATTATATATTTTTAGCAGCATGAATTACTTTTTTTTGTACAAAGGTTTGGTTAATTTTTTTTTTTGAGGTTCTACGAATGAATTTTTCACTTGCGCTAAGAATTGTTTTTGACTGATACTGCGAATTATTTTTTACTAGTACTGCGAATTATTTTTTCAATGGTGCTGTTAATTATTTTCGCGGTATGGTGAATTAATTTTTTGGCTTACAATACATTGCGGGCTTGTGATTTGAGGGCGACTGGCTCGAGTGTTCGTCTTCCTTTGCGGCCATTTCGAAAGTTGTGCGACTGGAGGAGTGCTTTCCAAGCGAATGCTAAGGCGAAACATTGTCAGAGAAAGAAACGAAATAGGTTTTCACCTTTTCTTACAAAATAGGAAAGGAGTTGTTAGTCTGTGCCCAAGTGATGAGGTTTTCTGGACCAAGGATTTAATAGAGGAGACTAAACAGCGGCTGCAAGATTCGTATGTACACAACTCCCGATCTATAAACCGTTTTTGAGCATGAAATGTCTGCCCAAATGAACAATCCTCTTCCTGAGCATTTGCGTCGTTTGAAGAGCTATGTGCAATCTCTTCAAAGACTTCTTGTTTCTTGTGAAACTGCTGCATCAAGTACGTCAGAGAATTCTGCTTCATTTTATCCTGGAACAAGTCAAGGACTGGAGGGTCAAGGACCTGGAAAACCGGCTTTGAACACAGGGAAGGAACAAATAGAATATTTGCGTTCTATACATTTTTCATGGGAAAAAGTAGCCCAGCTGCTTCACACAAGTGTATCTACGCTTCAAGGGAGACGAAGCGAGTTTGGAATAAGTGATGATTTTGAACAATATTCAGACATATCTGATCACTAGGTAGACCAAATCTACAGAGAAATAACTGCAGCTGATACAAACGTCAACAATGGCGGATTTCTCACATCAAATATTGGTAGAAGAAGATTTATAGAATCCTTGGAGGGTGAGCAGCTGTTTATGACGGTTACACCCTGTAGGCACTGCTATAGAATGGTAATTTATCGTTGAAAGTACAATGTTCCAACACCAAACGAACTGTGGCACTTTGATTTGGCCCACAAGCTAATCCGATGGAAACTCATAGTTCATGTTTTTATTGATGGATTTTCATGTTTCATTACCCATTGCAAATGCTGTGACAATAACAGAGCTGAGACTGTACTGCACCAAAACCTATCATTTGCCATCAAGGGCAAGATGTGATTATGGAATGGAGAATGTTCTTGTTGCTCAGTTCACGTTGGAGAGAAGAGGGTATTATCACTGGATCTGCTGTTCACAATTGCCGGGTAGAAAGAGCTCATAGGGATGTTTATGCAGGCATCCTGTGTTTTTAAGCAAAGTTATTTGATGAAATAAAAAAGATGGTTCTGTTTTGTCTACATTACAATTATACTTACTGAAAGTCAATAAGTATCTTGGCAAATTTGTAGATCAAATGAATCAAAGGCCAGTGTTAACAGAGCACAATAAATCCCCTCTACAACTGTGGACAAGTGGTTTGCTGCAGAACATAAGTTCTCAACACACTGCACTTACTGTAGATGAAATGGAACCCTGATGAATCAGCCACAGTGAGTGATGAAGGCTGCCAGGTACACATTGATCTACCAACCTTAGTGCTCACAGTAGAGCAAAGGATGTAACTGCCAGATCCATTTCAAAATGACCATAATCAAGGTCAGAACATCTACCTTGGGAGTGAGGAAAAATAGAGCTGTAACAGGATAAGACATTGAAGTAAAAAGCGTTCTTTGGTCAAAAAAAAGATTAAAACATAAGCTTTCGGCTATCAGTGTACAGCCTTTAATGAATGAAAAATGTAACGCACAAACAGAAATATATACAAAGAGGGTGTGGAAATTTGAGAATTAAAATACAAAAAAGAAGTGTGAAAAAGCTAGAAAAAATGTAAATGAAGTCTAATTACATTAAAATGGAGTATTGCCTAGGCAATGGTTTTGAGTTATTGTCCTTGGGAGCGTTGAGCACATGTCATTGTTCCTTTTGAATGAGGAAGAAACTGAAGAATAGAAGTCAATGGAATACCCAATGGACCTGGTTGCAATATTTAAATCAAGGATTTCTTTGAGTCAAATATTGACTCATTTTGTTTCTGTTTCATGGAGAAAGGATTTGAACTTAATTTTGACAATTCATCCTAGATTTAGACTAGAACTTAGAGGCTGAGAAGTGCATTGCCTTAGATTTCAATCCTGTGGTGCACTGAGTCACTCTATTTCAATCAGGCCATTAAAAAATGGTCATTTCACAAAATTGTATTCCATGATAACAGAGAAAGAAGACAGATGTAAAAGACTCACAATCCATCAAAACACCCAGCCTAGTCCCCAGACGTTCTCGGCTTGGTCAAACCCAACTGTCAGCGGTGATGTCACCAAGAGAGACTCACCCACTTCTTCCCAGACTTTGCGCGGGCAAGGGGGGCAAGAGAGAATGCCTAGGGACCAGGCTGCAAAACACTTACTTTGGAAGATTAAAAGATGTTGTTAGCCACCACCCCCACTCCCCTCCCTGCCAAAAAAGAAAAAAAAAGGAACAAAGCTCTGCTTTTGTAACCAGTTTACATTCAGTGGTCCATGTTTTGTGATGAGAAGTCTGTTGTCCTTCATTCAGAGTCCACTCCATATTTTCTACTTGCTTTTTCATCAACAGTAAGAGGGGCAATGACCCGGGGGTTTAATGGTTGCAACTTTTATCTTCTTTCTCATCCTTTTGTATTTCTTTTGCATTTCTTTTTTCCTTACAAAAAAGCTCAGAACAATGACCTAAAGTAGTGAACACTGCAAGAATACAAGAATTGCAACAATTTGGGAATTGATTGTACAGATCATGAGCCACAGTGCTCAAGTCTGAGGTCTCTGGCCTAATTCCTGTGTTAAGAGTTGGTATTTTTCAGAAAACCATACTTTGAATTTCCCTGAAGAAAAGAGAAAAATGATACTTGGATTGACAACAATGTTTTAATTAATAAAATGTAATGAAAAACTAAAATAACAAATGTCAGGTATGGAAATAAATTTTTGTTACACTTTCCCATAGCTGTGAAAGTAATGGTATTGAGGCATCGGTAAGGCTGGGGAAACACTATTTAGAGTACGAGTGGATCTCACTTGAAGACCCACAGAAAAAAAACGAACCAAATCACTCAACCCAACAAGTTACAGAAGCTACCATCAAATGGAGGTCTTTGACTTGTTTGAGTATAAAATGAAACAGAATTCTCTGTATTTGATGCAGCTGTTTCACAAGAAACAAGAAGTCTTTGAAGAGATTGCACATAGCTCTTCAAACGACGCAAATGCTCAGGAAGGGGATTGTTCATTTGGGCAGACATTTCATGCTCAAAAACGGTTTATAGATCGGGAGTTGTGTACATACGAATCTTGCAGCCGCTGTTTAGTCTCCTCTATTAAATCCTTGGTCCAGAAAACCTCATCACTTGGGCACAGACTAACAGCTCCTTTCGCATTTTGTAAGAAAAGGTGAAAAACTATTTCGTTTCTTTCTCTGACAATGTTTCGCCTTAGCATTCTCTTGGAAAGCACTCCTCCAGTCGCACAACTTTCGAAATGGCCGCAAAGGAAGACGAACACTCGAGCCAGTCGCCCTCAAATCACAAGCCCGCAATGTATTGTAAGCCAAAAAATTAATTCACCATACCGCGAAAAATAATTAACAGCACCATTGAAAAAAATAATTCACAGTACTAGTAAAAAATAATTCGCAGTATCAGTCAAAATAATTCGCAGTACTAGTAAAAAACAATTCGCAGTATCAGTCAAAAATAATTCTTAGCGCAAGTGAAAAATTCATTCGTAGAACCTACCAAAAAAATATTAACCACACCTTTGTACAAAAAAAAGTAATTCGTGCTGCTAAAAATATATAATTTGGAATACACCAAGAAAATCTGTTTTGTACTACCAATAAAAATACACAACAGGCCACTAAAAGGTACAACAGTGACTGAAAAAACTGACTTGCGGAGCAATTTTATTATCAGAATTTTGACCAGAACGGGCCTCCATAGTATGAATTCTGGTGCTGTGACAGTCGGAATCATTATCAACCTCGTTCCTAGTAGTCTCCTACGCAGCCGTTCTTTGTCTCGTCACGCAACGCTCCTCACCACGAGGAGCATTGCGTGACGAGACAAAAAACGGCTGCGTGGGAGACTACGTTCCCAGGGCTTTTCCCTAGAAAGAAAAATGGCGGCGGGGAAAGCCCTGGGAACGAGGTTGAATCATTATCAGCCGTTATTAGGGTAGCTTAGGGTCGTCACGCAACGCTCCTACTTCCTGGAAGACCCAGATAACTCTCAGTTTTAATTTGGTATTCCGGTCTGGTTGGGAGAAGAGTGTACTTTATCATAGGGCACCTAGTTTTGACCCAACATCATCATCATCATCATCATCATCATCATCATCATCATCATCACCACCACCACTACGCGATCACGATAACTACCACTTTTATTGTTATTGTCATTTTCATTGTCATTGATAGTTGTTACTGTCATTGAAATTGTTATTGTTATTATTTTTCCTTTTCTGCAGCTTGGGTGGGTTCTCTCGCCATAGCTCTCATTTTTTTCGCTGGACACGTGTCTGGCGCCCTTGTCGACCGGTTTGGGTGTCGAATCACCACCCTGATTGGTGGAGTTCTGTG